>JBAFWW010050661.1:0-17249 GCA_036873685.1 Agapornis canus
GCCCGGCGGAGGACCCGGCCCTCGACAGGAGCGGCCCTGCCCGCTGGGTGCAGAGCGAAGGGTGCGCTTTGAGTCTTGTAGGCACGGGGCTTCTCCGCCATTCCGAAGCTGTGGGACCGCGTGCTTCCTTTCCCCCACGGAGTGCGCTGTTGTGAAGCAGGAAGGAGGCTCTTGTGTCCTCGACAGCCTCTGCTCTGGCTTCCATGTACCCTTTGAACGTGCTCAGCCGGTTCCCTTTGCTTGACGTGTCCATGCACAGATTTTGGTCTCAGATTTTGGTGTGAATGAACACTGCTGAAGCACCACTGAGTTTCAGCTGCTGGTGTTCCACAGGTGATGTGCTATGGTTGAGTCCCTCAGGAGGTACCTGAAGCACTGCATGGCTTCCTGCCCAGCTGAAGCCGACCAGGAAAATCAGTGCTAAAACCAGTGTAAAGCAAATAATTATCAACTCCACCTGAAGACAAATGCCAAGGGCTCCAAACCAAGAGTAGGCTTCTGGACAAAAAAACAAGTATCTTTTTATTATGAAAATAAAAAAGGTACACTTGTGCAAGGTCTTTTAGACTGGTAAACCTGTGTTGTTATAGTCATACTAAGAAAAAAAAGTTATTGCTACCTGCAAAGTGATCTCTTAGGCCACATGGCTACAGCAAAACCACGGCTAGAGAGCCCTGGGACACGCAGACGCAAGACCTGCAAACCATTTAATATGCACAGCATGCTGTAAAGACACTGACAATTTGACAAAGTAATTGCCACTGCTGGCTGTGAATTCACATCACATTCCACTTCCTCCCAACCTGAGACAGCCAAACACTTTCTGGATTGAGTATCAGAAAAGCACAGAATGGGATGGAGCTGCTTGCCCTCCACTTGGGATCACTGACCAGTCTGTGCTATCATAAATAGCCAAGGTACATAGGACAAGTAATGAAAAGATGCTGTTCCACACTCTAAAAGTGTTATAGCAATGGCAAAGCATCAATTTGCAGGCCAGCTACTTAAAACACGAGAAGCACTTTGCATTGCCTGAGACCTACACAGTTAGGCTTTAACAGCTTGGAGCACTCCTGTTGTATGACAATAAGCCATTTCCCCTGTGCCACATTCCTTGGATTAGGGTCAGAAACAGTTAATGTGCCTGGCTGAATGACAGATACACACCCACCAATAAATCATACAGATAAACCAGTAATTCATCTGTCCCGTGATACCATGTTCAAAGTTCATGACTGCTCTCAGGAAAACAAACCCAATGTTAATAGCAAGCATAAAAGCATGTGGTCTCTGCTTTTACTTTTACAGAAATATTCATCTTTAGAAAACAGAGATTTCTGAATAGAATTGAAGGTTGCAATTTTGATCCTACAAAATTGTGGGGTTTTTTTTTTTTTAGGCTAAAAAATAACAGTAAGTCCAGGTAAGTGCAAATTTCACTTAAGACGTGACATTAGGGTCCAGTTTTTGCAGCCAGCAACATTATGAGATAAATTGTACCTGGTTTTTCATGTATATATAAAAGTTCTGGGAAAAAGTCCTACATGAATACAAAGAAGTCAAAAGTGTGCCTTTTAGTAAGGAAAGTGAGTTTCTTTTACTTGGACATCAACATGGGTGAAAAGTGGTCAGAACTCCTAAACAATAGTTAATGCAGTTGATAGCTTTATGATTCCACCTGTTGTCCAACTGAAAAGAAATATAATGAGATAAATATAGTAACTTTCTCATATCATTTAAGTGGAAATGTTAGTAAAGCTTAAGCACAGAATAAAATCTTTGAAAATTTACTTTGATAAAACCAGTTTATCATGGTCAAAGTGCAGTTTAGTACAGAAGTACTTAAGATTGAATTTGGTAGTCATTTAAAAACCATCAGGTGTGTTTAACTTAAAATATCAATAAAAGCACAATACATTATTTCTTAAAAGAAGTTATCAGTATAGAAAGAAACACAAAATACAATGTTTTTGTAACTATTAAAACCTCCATCTATAACAATATTTTGCTGTGAGAAACCTCATCTCTGAAATACATACATTTCTGGAACTGCATTCCCTAGTGGGTACAGCCACAGGGATAAATACTAAAGTGGAATAAACTTCTGCTATTAATCATGTACTGATCTTACTGCAGACTGAAATAGTTTTTATATATATATATTTACCATTTGTTTTTACATTTGTTGTTTCTTGTAATTCTACTGTGAAATCCCCATTTACTTATTAGACCAAGTAGAGGATCTGCAGAAATTATTGCTTATTGGGACCAGAAGAGGGAGCTCAAATTTTTATTTATTAAGGTAAAGCATCATGGAACAGTGTAGAATGTAAAGGTGAAGGTACTTCTAAAACATTCATTAGTCACTTTGATATATTATGCATTTAAATTGAACTAACAGGTTAACCTCTCTGATCGGCATCTGAAGTAATGGCACCATAGGTCAGAGTTAGGTAAATGGCAGTTTTTCATCTGTCATTTTGGGCAACTGAGCCTTCCATTCCCTCTTCCAGCCATCTCCATCAGCCACTGTATGATCTGCACCACAGGTGGTGTCTGAATAAAAAGCATGTGGGCCTGCACCACATGCCTCCAATGTCACCTCTTTTCCACTGCCCATCAAACACATACAGGCATGAAGTACACAGAAGCATTCCCTCTGATGGATATCAGAGCTTTGTAAGCTGCTCCCAGCTCTGGCTATAATGTCTCAGTACACACATACCACCTGTAAAGTCTCAGTCCAAGAGTTTGTCATTTTTAATGACAAACTGACTTACAGCTCTCTTTTCAAGAGAGACTAGCAAAGTGATTTCAGGCACTGCTTTTGCATCCTAAACTGCAGCCTCTGCCAGTTATTCTGTACCAAGTTCTTGCTGTAGTGCTTCAGATTTAAACCACCACACAAAGTTACCAAATATTGTATCTTCCTGTGCACTACCTTTAATACAACATATTCTGCCACAGCTCAGAATATAGACAAAAAAAAAAAACCAAGCTGATCTCCCTTCTTGGTATCTTTTATCTGTTGGATCAACGTTTGTACCAAACACTATATAATTATTTGTTCACAGGCAATAAATAGCATATCCATTTCCATTTAATGTTTTCAGAAGTTTAGTGTAATAGAATCACTGTTATGGACAACATGCTCCAGAAATCTGGGATAAGGTATACAAGCAGGATCCCTTCAAGTAGCTACTAAGCACATGTGGAAATGGGTTTACAAGCATACAGAAGTTCACATGTAAAAAATATTTATATATTGGCAAGAACAGAGCCTAGAGGAGCCTGAGAAAAGAAGGCTATGTTTGAATTTTATGTGAAGGCAATGAAACCAATAGGGAAAAAAGTATTTAAATAAGATTAAAATGTCAATATTAACAGAACAAATTCCACCAAATAAAAATTCATGAATGACACGAATTCTAAGGACTCTACAAATAAAGTATGTCATAGAAGTTTAAGAATAAGACATGTTTTCTTTGCCCTACTATGTTATACTTAAATACATGATTATTCTCTCAGATCTTCAATAACAGTTGTGTAAATCTCTAAATATGGCTTTCCATTCTCAAAGGAATATCTATGTAAAAATTCTGGAGATTAGAAGTGTATTGATGAAAGTACCAATTTTACTGCAATATGATAAATAAAAATTCATTTCAGCAATAGAATAAACCAACAGAATAAAGAAATCAAGAAAGACAAGTATGCAGGTAGGCACAGAAAAAAATACTGTTCAATGCAACGATTAATACTGTGGTATATAATAAATAATTCTTTATTAAACCTATGGCTTCTTTGATGGCACTGTGCTTTTCTCTTTCTGTTTAGCAGACTTCTCCTTTTTCAGCTGTAACAAAGAAAGAAACCAACATTGGTTCAAGTACTAATTTGCAAGTCAGCTAGTAATGCAATATCAAATCTCTACATCCAGTCACAACTTTAAGAGTGATATATGCAGTAGAGAGAGCTACAGATCCTTGTTAGCCCAACCTAGTATTGATTTTGTACCATAGGACAAAGCAGCACTGCCAATAGTTATGCAGCTCCTCCCCTATTCAAAACATGACTGCCGTTATCTCTGATAATGGCAATCTAGGCATTTATGTATCCCTCAAGGCCAATGTGCCTCACAAATGCTCACGGGTTTATGTCAATGAAAGGTAAAGAAGCTTTATCACAGGTGTGCAACAGGCACATTTTGACTAATCAGCATGTACAAAATCACAGGGGAAGTCCTCACTGACCCACAAGGTCATGTCTTCCTCTCACAAGGTTTTCCCTATAAAGTAGGCTCTTAAAAAATGGTCTGATTTACATACACATTTAAATCTGCCATTTTGCAATAAGACTATTAATACAGATATTTCTGTTGGTTTTAGAAGCAACAGTTCCCAAGTATTGTCAGATTAGTGAATGACATTCTATTTAGAAGAATTATGTAAAATGGACTTTTTCATCTCATGTAATGTAAGATACTTTGTTGCTATCAAAAATGAAAGAAAAAACAAAATAGTATTTTTAAAATGCCTTTTTTTTTTTCCTCATACAGTAGTGTCACGAGGAAGAAAGTCCCAGTCCTGATTTGAATGTCTACAGATGAGCTCACTGCTAAGCAATTTTGTTGTTGGTCTACACAGGAACTCATTTTAAAACATTTTTCCATCTTTTGAGGCTTGAGCTTGTTTCTGGAATTCCTACTACCTTTTGCAAAGAAAGTAAAATCTTGGGGGTCAAAGCAACACAGCAATTTGAATTTGCTAATAACTTGCTTTCTCCTATAAACTGATAATGCATTTTTAACATCCTACCATATTTTGTGATGATTTCCAAAATAAAGTATTTAAAATTTCACAGAGCTAGGTCAGCTTTTTCATTAACAAACGCCGTGTTGCAAGCAGCAAGTGTAACAGCAGTTAAGCTTTTAGAAGTTAATTATGCAATATTGCCTAACAAAAAAAAAATCATAAGCAGTCAAGACACACTTTCAGCTGAGATGGGGGAGCTAAGGAGACAATGCAGGGAAAGAACAGGTATTCAAGCATCTAAGTAACCTACACTGCAGAGCATTTAAATTTAAGATAGCCAGTGGGTTGGAGGAGGCACCACTAAGGGGTGATTCTGATCATCTATGAAAGACACACCAGATTTAGCCCAACTACACAGATATTCTTAAGGAAAAGAACATCATAAAGTTTAATAAATGAGGCAGCAAACACGCATTCCTAAATGTCACAGGGGACTTTCTGTGAGTCTCCTTTGCTGTTTCTTTTTGTCACATAGTAATGGAGAGCTACCTGAATAAACACCTATCCAGTTAAGGTAAGTGCCGTCCCTGACATGATTGACGTCTGAAGTCCTGCAGTCACTCATAATTGTATTTAAAACTTTATTTTAAGTGGCTAGTGTTTATTCAGGAAGAGAACAAATGATAGAATGCGTTTATATGCCACTTATATCATGCACTGATCTTTTTTTTAGATATCCTCTTGTGCAAACATGTTTGAATTAAGCAACAAATGTAGTAACTTGCCCGTTCTTGATAACGTTTCTCAAAGTAAGCCATGTCATCTTGTTCTGAATTATTTCCAGGAGAAACTTGCCTTGTGCCACTAGAACCACCTGAAAAACAAAACCAAACACACACACACACACACCCTTTTTTTTCATTAATTATACTTGCTGTTCCATTAGTCATGTTTTACATTTGGCAAAACAGATTTAAAATGAGAACTCACCTCTACAAGCAAGTTAAAAACCCCTGCAATTGAGACCACAGAGTAACCTCTTTAGTCTAGGCTAGCAGCTATTGTAGTCTTGGAGAAGTTCAGCAGTTTTATTGCTAAATTCTTAAACTAAATAAAGCACATAAAATAAGCATAACCAATCCATAATTCCATGCAGAAAAGACTTTCTGCCAGAAGGCAATTTCAGAGGATTGTGCTGAATCTGTACAATCCATTCGGATCTGATGAATTTCTGGCAGGAATGAAAAATTTAAGAAAACTGATCCAATGAATAAGTGACACCATTAACAGGGAAGATACCAAATTCCAGGGAAAAAAAATCATTAACGGTTAAAAAATTCATCATGGGCAAAAATAACAGTAGTTAAAAATAAAAAAAAATAAAAAATAGCAGTAACAAAAGTTATTCTAAGCAGTTCAGCTGCATGAATGTTCTACAACTTTTCACATAACAAGGCTTCAATACTCAATTTCAACTTTGATTTTACCCCTAAGCATCCTTCAACTCTTAATAAAACGAATTAGTTCTATATTAAATACTTTTTATAAAACAGTATTATCCTACTAATATAGCACCTGCTATCTGTGAGATGGTTTGAGCAGAACTAGAAGGTCCCTGAAATGCTTTGAGAAATGGATGATCCATGCTGGTAACAGGGGATTCTAAAAGTTCAGCAGAAGGACCCCCTGTTAGAAAATAAGTTGAATAAAAACAACAATGAAATTCACGAGAACATGAGGGCCAAAACAAGGCTACAGATTCAGATCTACAACACTTAGTGCACACCACATAAACTTCAGTTAACAAAAGTATAACAAAGGATGGCTTCAAAAGAAATAAAATTAAAAAGAAATTTCAAAAGAAATGAATTATTATTAGTGCTATGCTGCTTTAGTTTCTAAACTTCAGGGAAATCTAGGAAAACAGACCAGAATTTAAAAGAGAAATAATCAGTACATGGCAATAGTAAGTAAAAATCCACTTTAGGACAAAATGTGAGAATTACTAAATGACACAAAATCACAGAGCAGCACACATATTGAGGCCAACTAGCGTGCCTGTCAAAAAGTTCTACAAATGACCTTTTCTATGTGAACAGCTACTAACCTTTGAGTTTGGGGAAAAAAAAATGCTGCAACTGTATAACCAAGGGCATAACTGTATAACTGATACCTGCGCAGTATCAGGCTAAAGGACTAACGTAAGTATAACATGGAAGTATTAACAGAAAAACAGAAGTGGCAGAGATCTTTCTAAAAGATATGTCTCATTTCAACCAGAAACTATTGGGCTGGACACTGGACTTGTTGATAAAGAGTTTTTTTATCAATTCACTACAGGAAGTTGGATAAGATGGCCACAGTGATCTCTTCACACTTAAGGACTGCTGAGGAAGAAGAAAAATATCTCTTAAGTCCTACTCTTATTGATGCAGTTTGCTTTTGAACTTTGAAAAACTGTGTTGAATTACTACTTTTCAAAGAATTTAGTTGGTCAGTTGCTCTTACCTATACCACTGTCGTCAAGTCTCATGTAGCCTTCTGCTAGTGAACTAAAACCAGTCAGTCCTCCCATGGCAGCATAAGGAACATCCTGGCCCACAGGCTTTCCTTGGGATAAGCGTTCTTCTTTAGTTTCCACCACTGTTTCATGAGCATATGTTGGCTGACCACATGCACAGGTAAAGCAACTATGAAAGCCTGAACACTTGGAACCTGATTAACAAAAATACAACTGTAATGAGATAATAATGAAATTTATACCTCACTGCAGACAAAACAATGTTTCCCTAAACCGATCTTGTCAAAACTAAAGTTCTTTCACTGCAAAAGTCTCCAGCTATATGAAACTGCTGTATAAAACAGGAGAAAGGATGAATGTGAGGATTAGATCATAGGGGTTTTCCAGTCTCAGGGTCTCATCAGTCAAGTTTTGAGTACCTCTGAGGATGCAGATTCCACCTCTCAGAGCAGCTTGAACCAACGCTGTTTTTCCCTTGAAGCAGACATTAATTTCCTAATATCTAATTGGATTTCCCAGGCTGTGACTTATGTCCATTGCCATCAATAACACTCTTATCTGTCCCTCCCCTGACAAAAGATGAAAAGAACAAAATTTCTGTCACTGGGTGAAGCAGTCAACCTGCCAGCATTCTGGCAGTATTATTTCCAAAGGTGTACAGCACATGTCAATGTTGCATGGCCAGAAAACTTCAAATCACAATTTATGATACAAGCCACAATTTAAATGCCTTTTGCAATTAGCAAAATCATCTTGGCAGTAAACAGAGACTGCAGCAGCAGCAAAATGGTTTTTAATGAAGAGTAACATTAGACTGACTTTCAGGGTCTATTTAAGCCACAGGATGTAACTAAAATAGCTGTACAAGTCACATGTGATATTCAGAAACAGAGTGAAGTGAGATATCTACCCTAGCTACAGCTAAGACTGTCATAAAAGCCCTGCTGAAGCAATGCTGTGACCAAGAAACTGATGAACTGATTTTTGCACGTTTCATTATACAAATTACCTTGCTTCCAACTCCCAGTTACAGCTCATTTTGCAAAGCACCAACTAAGATTTTTTAAGTCTTGTGTAGTATGTTCAAGGATCACATTTCAAAATGTTGAAAAGCTTTTTCACATAATTTTGGGCACTCCTCAGTAAGAGAGCTCTTACTCTGTGTTTGGATACAGAATAAAATATAAAAAGGGCAACAGCAGTATCTTTTTTCAATTATAATTTTTGTTTCATGTTAGATTTATACAATACTGAGCTAGACTGATACCAGTACATTAAATCAACACAAGTCCAAAATGGAAGTTTTGGCACTTCTCTGTTTAATCTGTGAAGCCCTCAGAAGTGCCCAGTATTTTTGAGAAACACTAGAAAAAGTGCATAATGTCAATCACAGAAATCACAGAATTATTGAGGTTGGAAGGAAAAACCAAGGGTCATCTAGTCCAGCCCTTCTGCTCCAGCAGGGTCACTTACAGCACACTGCTCAGGATTGTGTCCAGATGGCTTTGACTATCTACAGAAAGGAGACTCCAGAGCCTCTCTGGGCAACCTATTCCAATGCTTAGTCACCCTCACAGGAAAGAAGTTCTTCCTCATGTAGTGATTTAATTATTATTAGAAACACTATGTTTACAGATTCAGTCTGAATCATCCAACTGCGCATTTCAGACTTTCACATTACTTAGAGCAAATTCCTGAAAGGCTGTCATATAAATATTTAATGTTTTAATTCTGTGGGATGTGATTCTCATCCAGCAGAAGCTGTTTACAATCTTTCCTGTACAAATCAGACACACTTCATGAAATAAATTTACTGCCAGTATGGAAGACTAAGCTGGATGGGGCTTTGAGCAACCTGGTCTAGTGGAAGGTGTCCCTGCCTGTGGCAGGAGGTAGAACTGGATGAGCTTTAGGGTCTCTTCCAACCCAAACCATTCTAAGATTCTATGAACTATAGCAAAAAAAAAAATAAAAAATAAAAAATCCCAAACAATAAATCTTCCATTTACATAATTTGAGGTTTCAAACTAAAATATATTTATGCATTATTTTCTATAGTTAATAATTACTGCTGTTTCATTATAACAGTGTGAACAACTGAAGCAAAGTTTCCTCTTAATGCCTTCTCAAACCTTTTTCTTGAAACTCCATTCCAATTTACATTTCTAGACTCACATTATGCTCAGAAACTTTGTTAGAGTGCAAACAATAGTACTATTTGAGAACAGAGCACTGCTTCCTATAGGGTTGAGAAAAGACATAAAAATACATTAACTTTATATTCAACCAGGCAACAGAGGAATGGGGATCAACACTTCCCTCTCTCAAACTACCAAGTTCAAGTAAAAAAATGTCATGTGCGTGCAGCAGTGGAAGTGATAAACTGCAAATGGGGTGCTTTCATACTGCCTAATTTTAGGTGGCTGTCTCCATCTGTACCTAACTGAATCATTCAGACACTATACTCCTTCATGGACTTAGGAGAGTTAAGGATGTTTTTCTAAACCCTCTTGTGCAAAAGTTGATGTCTTCCTTCCCATCTCACATCCTTCCACCACTGAGAAGTGCAGCGCATACTTAATACTCTGATCAGAATACAGACCCCTAATGCTGTTCCTGTTAAGTTTCCTCACAAAAAACACTGTGAGCCCATCAGTAACTTACATGAGTTACATGAATGTCCAGGTGCTGCACTGTGCTGGTCAGCAAAGTGTTTGCATCTGCAACGGATGGGCTGTGTGCCATTTAGAGGGACATAGTGGTAGGACTGGCATGGACAGCGGCTCACTCTACAAGGCACACAAATAGGACGGTCTTCAGGAATCACTTCATAGTCCGTTTTGTGTTGTTTATACCTAAACCAGGTAAAAATAACAACTTTTATAACTGTGTTAGTATTTAGCAGAAAACTAACTGATGGGCTTATAATTTATCTTTAAAGTTCTGTTTTGAAGTATCTTGATTTTTATTAATTACTGTTGTTACTTTTCAATTCAAGGTATAATATCAGGTGCATTTACATCCATTCATTACATAAATAGCACAGATCTTTATGTTTCATTTTGACAGATCAGAAATCTGATATTGATCAGAATCAATCTGATCTATCAAAACTCATGCCTTAAAGCTGAATTTATTGAAGACTAAAACAATCGTTATGGTCTCAAAAAAATGTAGCGAGATTTATATTTAAGAACAGTTCTTATGATTCAGAACCTAATTTTCTCAACCCTTAGACCTTAAATTAGCTTCCCTATACTGCATTGCAGTGCACCTGAATGTATTTTATATTTTCCTGATTTTTAGAACTACAACAGTGCAAAAAGCAGAAAAGATACATACCGGTGAGTACAAAAGCACAGTGTCTCTGGCCCCACAAGCTTACAGTCCATGCCAGTTGGTGATCTCCAGCTCACATACAGCCTGTTCTGTAACCTAATCGGCACTACTTTTCTTTTGTACTCCTCATATTCCTCAGGGGTAAAGAGCTTTCCTCCATCATCATCACCTACAATTCTTTAAGCACGCATTAAAACACAAACAAAATGAAGACAATTAAAGTAGGTTTCTGAAGTTGCTATTTCAGTAATACATAAAACACATATGCTGTAAATGCAAAAAACCTGCATATTCCGTAATGCAAAAAACCCTCATATTCCGTAATACCATTCTAGTGATATACATTTAACAGAATTATAGCTGATCTTCAGAGAAATTTTGTGAATAATGCTTTTTTAATAAATTTGCTTTGACAGACTGAAAATCAGCATTGTAAGTTAAAAAAAATAAAGCAAACTATGAAGCTGCTTTTCATACGGCTGAAAAAGCAATGGGCATCAAGGGTTGTGTAAGCAGCCAGCTCTGCCTCAGCCATTTTGAATGACTTCCTGCAAGTCATTTCACCCATCTATACCTAATCCTACTTCAGATTTTTATCAGGTTTTCTAATCTTAGTCTAGTCCTTAGTCTAGTCTGAGTAAGATTATTCAACTGCAAGTAGGTAGCCACACTGCCATGAAAGTAACGAACAGCACATTCAAGTGGGCTGCTTGCTGATTTGCAAGAACATGCTATTTCTGCACATAAAGTTGGTAGCAGATGTATCCTACATCTCGCACAGGCCTATTTGTTTAAACTATGAGTAGAGTCAAATTCCAAGTTACTGAATAGCTGGAATTCCAGAGCAGCACCCAAATTCTTGATTTAGGGAGACAACTGAAGACAATGTCCATTTGGAGATCAGTAATGTGTGGTGTGCCTCACGGATCGGTGCTGGGACTGGTCTTGTTTAACATCTTTGTCACTGCCATGGACAGTGGGATTGAGTGCAACCTCAGCAAGTTTGCTGATGACACCAAGCTGTGTGGTGCAGTTGATACGCTGTAGGCAAGGGATGCATCCAGAGGGGCCTTGACATGCTAGGGGGTTGGGCCAATGCAAACCTTATGAAGTTTAACCAAGTCAAGTGCAAGATCTTGCACATGGATTGGGGCAATCCCAAGCACAAATGCAGGTTTAGCAGAGAATGGTTTGAGCTTGCCTTGCAAGCTGTCTCCCTTGTGGGAACAGCCAGCTCAGTGTAGAGAAGGGGTTTCTGGGGTGAGAAACAGAAGGACTGAGGCAAAAATTAGCAGAGGTCAGAGCCAAGCCTCTGTGGGGCCAGCAGAAGGGCAGTTCAAGGGAGAGGCAGCTGATGATGCTCCTGAAAAGTTCACGCTTTTCATACTCGTCTTGGGCACCTTACCTCAGCCATGGTCAAATGCTCTTGTTCTAGTGTAGAGGCTTTGGGGAAGCCCTTGCTGGGAACAAAAATGTTCCCCCCTCAGGACATCCAAACCACACCTCTTTTGCCTTTCTGGCCCCCTGGGTCAAGGAGAGATTATTGCCCTGCTGCTCTGACCTAACAGATCCTCAAAGACAACCAAAAGCCACATCCTGGCTGGAAGATCCTGTGTCCATCTCCTCATGGCTGTGTGACATCCTGCTCCAGACAAAGCTGGTTTCACTCCACTCTTTCTTTGTGACTTTCTAGCAACAACTTCCCCATCCTTTCAATACCATCACTTCTGGAAAAAGTAAAGGTTGCTTTGTTCAACTTCAGTGACATTTCTGTAAACTATTTATAAATCTGTATTTGGGTATAAATGACTGTAAATAGCTGGTGCCACAAACACAGATGAGCCACATCTCAGGCTGAAAACAAGGGCTTTCCTCTAACCAGCAGCGCGAAGTCAGTGTTTTCAATTTCCTAACTGTCTTTATTTATAGCAGCATACAACCAACCCACAGCCCCCAAATGCTTTTATTTTGTTGGTCTGCTAAACCACGCCTGATTTGCAGCACACCTCAAATTTCATGCGATACAGAAGGATGAGTCAATAGATGTTCATTAACACAAATAAATTCATTAGCATGAGTAAATGTCATTTTTTTTTTTTTCATTTGGATTAAAGTGGAGCAGAAAGAGGAGTCAATCAAGACTGCTTTAGGAAAGGCACAGTACATTTAATTAGTTGTTACTGAACTGAAATCAGGTGTAACATGAGCCACAAAACTTTGAAGATTCTTATTTTGTTGTGAAAAGAAGAATAATAAATGGTCATGAGGAAACTACTGCAATTGCAAAGCAGTGACTAATATTTCCCATATGAACATTCCCTTTGGCCTTTACTAATAGAATAGTTTGGCCATCTTCAGCTCTGAGGATATTCACCAGCAAACATGCTGAACATGCTCCAGACCAACATGATTTTAACTGTCACCATTACAGATGGCTGGAGGGGGTGAAACAAGTCCCAGGCAGTGAAAAGACTCTTCCCAAGCTGAAGGTGGATCTCATAATAAAGCCATATGTCATGTAGCAAAAGCATATGGATCAAAGCCATAGGGAGTCAAGCAGAGCATGAAGATTTGGCCTTTTTTTATCCCACATACAATACAAGCACCCCTGCTGCCTGCTTTAGGCAGAGATCAGCTGGAAGAAGGCATTCTGCCAGCCTGAAATATCCCAGATCTTCCCACACCAAGTATTAGGTGATAGTTTCTTCTTTCTCAGTGCAGATGTGGTGGGAATAAGAGTACAAAACAGACTGCATATTTTTTTCCCAGCAGTATTGATCAGGGGTTTCCTACCTTGCTGAACACATCTATGCTCCAAATGTATGTTGCAGGATGACCCCACAGCTGTGCTGAATTCCATAATGTTATTCTGTAACAGCTTAGGGATTTAACAGAGAACTCAATTTGATTAACCAGAGATATTCAGTATCTGACAGACAAAAAGGATGCCAAGAGCAGGAACACCTGCAATACTGATATGGGATGGCGGTACGGAGGAGCAGAAATTTGTTTGCCACTGCATGGACACAGGGTCCACCAAGAAAAAGCCACTGCAGACATATTGAGTATTATCAAACCCTATAGGAGGCACCATGGCTGTGGTTATTGGACCACACCACTGTGGTTGTTTAACCACTTTACTGTGGTTATTTGACTAAGACGAGTTTAACTAGTTAGTAGGAGTAAACAAGACCTTACTGCACTCCTCCACAACTCTGCAGTAGGTTCTACCTACATCTCTAGTAAAACTACCTTTATAATCCTGAATTTCAGACATTGCTGCTGCTACTGTGTAATCCTCAGCCACAGGAATGCAAAATCCTAAACTACATTAAGATAATTTGGCTAAATATATGTGATCCCTCTTGTTCCTTTCTTTTGAATTGTCTTCTCAGAATAGCTGCAGATGTGATTGCTGCTGATGCTGAAAGAGCAAAATACATGTTACCAAGCACAGGATGAAGTCTCAAAAACATCTGTTTACTCACAGCATAGTTGGCTGTAGATAACTCCATGTCCAAGATAAGGTGAAGAAGTGAGATTCCCCATGTGAAAATAACCATCCTTCTTCTGTAGCCTTATATGCAGTTTATTCTTTAATATTTTTCAAAATACCATAACCTCTGTTGGAAGTCTTAGCCAGGAAGCCTCGCTTCAGCTGTCTTCTTTCTGCATTTGGTATCAGGGAGCACCATTTTGGACGAAAGGAAGAGTATGTTAATATTTATCTGAGAGAAAACTTATAGACCTGATCCTTATTAATCAAAGTCAGTGAACCTACACAGCTGAGAGTGTGATTTAGTGTTTACAAATATACATTTTGCAGCTGGACTGTTTTTGTACAGTTTCTTCTCCAGAAATGGTATTCCCATACTTCTTCATTTAATCTGCTAATGAGTTTAACTGGGTATTTAGTAACATAATTTATATAAAGAAAAAATAATGGCATTGCATCCTCAGCTTTATGTGAAAAGGAGTTGTCATACTTCAGAGAAACAAATAGAATTTGTCCACCCACAGACAGGAGAGTTCTAAACTAATTAAACAGGCTGCTTATCTCATATTTGAAATTCAGGCTTCATTTTTCAAAGTGAGAGGGAAAGAATATTGCAGTCTATCAGCTATATATATATATATATATGTAAGTGTTTGAATTAATCTTTGGATGTCTCCCAGAGAAACTGAGAAAGTTCTTGTGTTGTCTGCAGAATACAGACAGTTACCAGAAATGGTTATGATCTGCCCTTATTCAACAAGGCCTTGTTCAAATTCTCTTTCAGAGATAAGACTTTTCTAAGGTCACCCAGCTATTACTTATATTATCTCTTCTAATCCTGGAAACTGCTTTATATTGAATTTAAATATCAGGCTTTTTTAGATGGCAAATGCTTGATCATCTTTTTCCTAGTATGAGAACCAGGAGAAGCATGGTGAAAGACAGCAAATTAAAGCCAAAGAAATATATACCCAACACTGTGAATTTAGCCTGAGTTAGGTAGAACTAAGACCACAGTTCAAAAACAAGTAGAAAACTTAAATTAAGAATAAAGTGAGAATTTAAATAGCAATTAGAAAAAAAATTTCTGAGGGAGTTGAACTGTGAGCAATCTGCAAATGGCTTTTCTTTTTGTCTTGTTTCCTGGGACCTGGTACTGGTTCCTGGTACTGTCTATTGACAGGAATAAGTTATGAGAGCAGATAAACTCCAGGTTTTAAAGTGGTGAAATTCGTGTACTATTTCAGAGTGACCAAGTGAGCCTTTGACACTGCCTAAACTCTGAACAATTCTGCTCTTCAGGGCCTCTATCTTTGCTTTTGGAATTGAACTGCACTACTGTTACAGAGCTAAAACTATAGCTGTAATGAGCATGCCTTGTTTGTTCAGGTTTGAACACCAGGTTATCATCTCCTCCCCCCGCCCAGACGCTGTTGAGAGAGCTGGTCACTAACATAGATGGAAGGTCTGGGGGTAATCCTGAAAACATGAATCAGGGCAAGAAATTGTAGAGCTGCTCTTCAACCACAAAGCACGAACTAGTATCATTTTTATCAAATTCTGCCTAACAACTCAATGACCTTCAATCAAACAGTAACATTAGGTAAATCTATTGATTTTATACTCTGTTTACACTAATTTCACAACACTCTTTGGATATAGGAAATATTGGCAGGTGCTATTTGAGGGCATGATTCAGCTACCTAGGGACTTCAACTGAGCAGAAACACTATAAATTAACTTACAGGCAAAGCCAAACCCTGAAATTCCTTACTAAAGTGACAACAAATTATAGATAAGAAGAAACCAGCTGCTTAGACTAGAGCTATTAGCCATGATTCTAAGGTAAATGAATATATTTAAAGCTGTTAAAACTTTAACAATCAGAATGATAACAGAATGAAGTTTTACCCAGCATCTTTAGCAGGGAACTCTTCTTCTACATTGAGTACTACACTGAGTTACTAGACAGAACATACAGGTATCAGATCTCACATAATAGCTTCAGTAGCATTACAGATGTTCTTTATAAACTATGAAGATTCCAGTAGGTATCCAGGAATGCAAAATAAAAGCTATCAAAGAGAAATCTGTAGACACGCAAATGGCTACAAGTAGAGAACAAGAGCAAAAGACAACACGCTACAGTAGAAACAATATCCTCCTAAAGAGATATCCTGGGGGAAGATCCATTAAGTTGCAAGAATACTCAAGAATGATGTTTAAGTGCTTATTAGTGAGACTCCCACGCCTGCAGCAGCATGCATCTACTTCTAGGTAGTTTGTGTGAATCGTCATGGAGTTATGCCCACTGGGAGAAGGTGCTTCAATTTGAGGTTACATTTTTAATGTAATTACCTAATTTGTTAAAAGGAATGCAAATCACATCAGTTCCTAAGTGGCAGCAGTGTCATTTAGAGCGTGATATGCAGCAGCTTGGTTTTAACTACATATGCTCTCAGTGACAGCAGCTCCAAAATGGCATGTTGCTCACTATTCTCCTGAGAAACACAGAGGGTATAAATAGTGAGAAATAGGGTCATAACATTTGTGGTAGACAATTGGGATAGTTACAATAAGCTGTATTTTGAGGGGGTTGGTTTGTTTGGGATTGTTTATTTGTTTGGTTGGTTTTTTTTGGGGGGGGTGTTCTGTTTGCTACTTTTGTCATCAAGAATTTATTTAGCACAATGATTTTTTTTTTTAATCTTTTTTACATAAAAGCTTTTAAGAGATTTCTTAGTATTTCAGTGTTTTACATCATAGTGGTATGCCTTAGCAAGCGTGCTGTTCCTCAGTAACCCTCTGGTGAACATTTGGTTGATAGCTGTAACTGCCATTGCCAGGCAAATTCAGAAGGTTTTTTGGTAAGTCCCATAATGTAATGACAAAAGATTAGAGACAAACAGCCTTGCAAAACTACTTAAAATATATATTAATTTGTGTTGGTGCTAAATTGATATTCCATGTGTTCTACTGTTTACAAGGCTGCTGTGTCACCATAGGAAGCTCCTTATGCATTAGAGAGGTATTCAAGGCTAGGTTAGATGAAGCCTTGGGTGGTGTTGTTTAGTGTGAGGTGTTCCTGCTTATGGCAGGGGGGTTGGATCTAGATGATCTTAAGGTCCTTTCCAACCCT
>JBAFWW010050662.1:0-13454 GCA_036873685.1 Agapornis canus
CACCTCCTTTGACCTGCTGGTCACGCTCCTTTTGATGCAGCCCAGGATACGGTTGATTTTCTGGGATGCGAGTGCACACTGCAGTTGGCTCATGTTCACATATCTTAGATTTTATTTTCCTTGTATTCATCCTTTACACCAAGTGTTTTTGTCGCTTTATTTCCATCCAAATGACGGTCTACCTTGTATGAAGTGGTTTTGAGCTCTTCTGTAGATTCAAATCTGAACTTCTTGTTTATCTAGATGGTAGCATATAATGCCTTCTTAAGGAAACTGGATTCATGGACTGAATCTACTGGAAAAATATTGTTGTTAATAAACTAATCCTTATGATAATTTTGACCTTACATTTACCTTTTACTCATCAATGGAGCAAACTCGGAAAAAATTACTTTGTCCTAAACACTGCATCTACATTAACAGCCATGCTATTCCTTCATTAACTTATAGGTAAGATTGGCAACTCAATCCGTCCCTCCTTGCTGCTTCTGACTCTGTGGTTTGGACTGTTGAACTAAGGGTTACTTTTATGAGTCAGGCTTTCAAGCCTAAAGACTGTCTTCCCAGCTGCAAGCAATCTCCTTAATGAAATTGAAGAAGGCAAAATGTAATTCTCTAATAGATAGACTACCTCAATGCCACACAGTCACCAGCCAAATATATTGTGTATATTGTGTATGTTAACAGTGTGGGAACAGAGATGCAAAACTGTTGAAGGAAATAAGCAAGTGATTTTAATAGCTAAGTAACATTGTGGTTTTTAAAACTTTTTTTTCAGTTTTGGGGCTTTTTTTCTGTGGCTCATACAGCACAAGGGTTGTACACTATGGAGAGTTGCTCTCTTGGTGATTTAAATTATATTCAGTTTCTCAGTCTCATTTTACTGTTCATTAATACTCATTCCTTGCAGTGAGAAGGTCTTGCACCTGCACACTCCTTTAAACCACTCACACTAATTAGCAGTTGCTCATAATGCAAGAAATGCAGAATTTCATTTAGTACTAACATTAGACAGAGAAGATACCTCAAGAAATAAAATGTGAAGTCCTCATCATTGTAAACCCTTTTCAATAAAAGCAAGCTTGAAGAGCAGGATTTACACACAGTGCATTGGTCACATGCCTTGCCTGTGTGTCACTTGCTCTTTTAAAGCTTTGCAAGTAATTGAGCACCATGAAGACAGTAAGAAAGTTATGTCATATTATTTGTGGGATAATTTGGTTTTCTCAGAACTCCTGGAGGTCCAAAGGAACTCAGCCTGCAGACCTACTGTCTGTTGGTGAGTGTGAACTTCAGGAGAGCCATATCCTAACCTGTAATGCTACAGCTTTCATCCTTACTTTTATTTTTAATGAAAACATTTCATGGTATGTGATCTTGCAAGCACTTAAATTAATCTGCTGTAAAACTTGTCTATGAAATCTTAGTCAGTCCCTTAAAAAGACAAATCCAAGAGATTATCTGGGACCTGATTTTTCTACTTACAGTTAAACATTGTTTTCAAAGTAACAACCTTAGTTCTAACAACTCAGCTGACAGTTTAATATCTAGTCCGATCTGCACAATGAAAATTTGGACATTCATTTTCAACTGTGTGAAACATTTATAATTCAAATAACCTCCCACAACCCTTGTGTGAATGCTATTGTTTGTGTAGTTACAGATAAAAATGATCTTGTTCATAAACTGGATGAACTGTGTATAAATCCTTGATGTTAGGGAGTGGGATTTTGAAACTTAAGTTACATACAGAAGCACTATAACATGCAGAAGAAATTACTCTTGCCAGAAAAAGTTGCTTCACTGAGATCTATTTAGTTTTTATTTCACAACAAACTTGCCTAATCTCAGTTTCTTCAACTTCTGTTAAAATATTAAATAACATTGCATCAATTGCATCCCCTGTGACATTAAAGGGAATGGGAAGCTTAAGCACAAATTAATTGCATTCTAAAGTGTGGCATATAGCTTAATAAACCTAATTTAAAAGAACCTCAGAACAATGACATTTATGCTTTAATTAGAGCAGATGAAAGCTGTGCTGTGCACTTTTAGACAAACAATTTTTCTTGTGGGACAAGGCCTCTCTGACAAGGTGCAAATTTTCCTGCAGTGTGCCACGTGTCAGTCTTGTCTGGCTTTCTGGAGATGAACACTGGCAAAATAAAAATAGAATAAAAAGTAATAGAAAATGAATAAGTATAAAGAAAATCCCAACAAAACCAAACATTAGGTGAGCTAAGCAGACAGTGCAGGCAGCTTTAAAGCAAGGCTTTCTCAAGAGCAGATTGGACTTCCCAGGAAAGTGAAATCATTTGTTTCTCTTTAAGGAGAACACATTAAAAAGACTAGATATGTTCCAAAACAAACAATAACAGTTTAAGATGATAAATGTTATTTTAATGATCCCCATCTACTTTGGTATTCTAACGACAGCACAAAACATCAATACTGCAAAGAAACAATTGACATGAGATAAAACCCCCATTCAAAATCAGAGATAGATTAATAGACCTAATTTACTTTAAAGGTATTCACAAACTGTTATAAAAACCAGATTGGTCATAAGACTTAGTTGTTACCATATGCATTTCACAGATTCCATGTTATGTTCCTTATGCTGGCAAACTGACTAATGATTTCAAGACTGTTCCCCAGACAAGAACACGACAAATTGTGTGTCGTGCATTAAAGCTCTTTGTGCTCCACAGCAAAATGAAACATAAATTTTGCAGGAGAATTTAGATGTTCTTTCACAATCTGGTCTGGTAAAAAGGAAATTGTGTAGGAGCTCAATATATATTTAAAATGGAGACTCTTGAATGTAGATGAATAATGTAGTATGCATACTGCACTTGCATTTAATTTTACTGGCTTTTTTAAAATGCTATTTTATTATCATGCAGGTTTTTATACTGAGAACTTCTGCCCGTCATTTAGCTGTTGTCTTAGGTATGACTAGGTTTTTTTTGCAATTAGAGAGAGTTGGAGGCACTCGGGACCACAGGATAAGCAGAGCAGTCAGGCAGAATTGTTGAATATAACAGCAATGTAATTGCTTACTCTGAAACTTAATGGCAGTAATTAAAAATGTCAGTTTTGTCAATAATCCAACAAAATTATCAATGTTAAGCACAGGTATTTGGAAATAAAGCCACAGTATACCCAAAAAAGCTGATCATAAAATAACAACTGAGGGGGGCTGGTGTGGCAACAATGAACTTAAGTCCAGAAAGCTGCGGCAAATTGCTTTATTTAATAGAAGTATTTCATATTGACTTTTGCAATTTACCCTATTTTGAGTTTTATACTTAAATATTATAAAAAATATATGTTACAAAAGGCTAAGCCAGGTACATAAATATTGTAGGTACAATTAACATTTTTCTCTGATTGAAACTGGCAGTTTTGATAAGACTGAAATAAAATCAGTGGGTAAATAATGCTTCCAGATTTTTATCTAAAATCTTTTTTTGGGCAAAAATAATGCATGTTCCAAAGTAGCACTTTGATGAAACTGCAGATTCTGGAAAAAAAATGTTCTGTTCAAGTAATGTCAGTGACCTCTATTTTAGGACTTATTCGGCAATTTAATGAATACAAAAGCTAACACCTCTCTCTCCTCCTAACCAGGAAGGACTAGAGAGAGAGATATTTTTTAAAGGGAAATTAATTTTGGAAAAGACTAGAATTGTAGGATGTGTGTGGCATCAGGCCAAGTACTTGATATTATCTGTTAATTGGAACTCAAAATCTTTCTCCCTTTTGCATGTATGTATGCCTGAGAAGTGATAAGACTGGAGCAGTTCTATGTGGGACTGTATGCTACAGAAGTTCCTTAAAACCATCCCTATAAATGGTCACCCCTCGCTAGCAAGAGGTGCATGTCTAACTTTTAAATCCTGGTAGAATAGAAACTTAGAGTTCATTTATCTTAGACTTTAACAGCTTAAAGTATTAGTAGGAAGCCCAGGCTGCTGAAGAACATGCTCCTCTGCACAAACAAGACAATGCTGGTGAGCCATGTAATGGATGTTAGACTATCTGGGAATGAAGCTCCAACCCCATGTGATCTGGTGGTGACAAAAAGCTATGAATTTACTATTAATTCATCTGCCTGGCAGTGAAGACAGGGATAAATGAGCAGCTACCACTGATTTTTTCTCTATTTTAATTCTCAGACGTGCCCCACAGGATCACACATAAAAATGTGAAAACATTGAATCATGCCATTTAATTGTGGGTACTTAAACCTTTGTTTGACTGTGGCAGAGTTTTGATTCCGAAGACACAATACAGAAAACCAGAAAAGTTAATGTTAATCTGCCCTTAAAATTATGGGGTAAATATGTGTGAATTCCAGAAAAATCATTTGTATTTTAAGAAATTATTTTTCTTCCCCATCATCAGTATTTTGTTGTAACACAGCTCAGTGGAGTGGGCTTTGCATTTTTGGCTGTGTGTTGCCAAGTGATGGTTGGATGATTAGTAATTAAACATGACCTTGAATTCTGTCACCCACAAACTGGTAATCACACATCTTATGTCTATTTTGCTACTGCTTTGAGCAGGAGAAGATGGAAAGAGTTGTATTCTTTATGAATATTAGCATGAATATTAGCAGCAGGGCTAAACTTATCCCATATGGTATTAATAGAAGTTCATTCTTTTTTAAAAAACAATTCAAATAATTTCTGAGAACAGCATTTGATATTAGTCATTAGTATGAAAATATTGTATCAATAGTTTTCCATGAAAAATATTGCACAAAATGATGTATTTTGCTAGTCTTCAGGACACATTGCTATTTATTTGGTCATCTGTACTCCTAGGGTAAGGCAGTGAGAAGTACCACAAATCCTCCAAACACATACCAAGGAATTTGTTCATTGGGAATGACAAGAGGAGAATGATCTTCATTGGGAAAATGCAGAGTACTCAGTCCTATTTTTATGACCAACTTTCACTTCAGGATGATATTCTTGAAGGCATGATTTCCTCAGGCCTTCAGAAGATGCTAAAATCAGAGAGGTTGTTACTGTAAAAGTCGGTTGGAGAAACTCTCTAAGACTCAACATGGACTTTTAGAAAGCAGGCATTCTAAATACAGCTCAGGATAAATAGGGGGATGCAGCCCTTATCCAATCCTCATTTTGGCACTGGACAATGTCAAAACTGTGTACACACTCTCACTGCTGGGCTTTGACCATTCATACCTGCATGGCTCTGTAACATCCAGCAGCTTTCAGGCAGACTGATCACAATTAGAAAGTCTCACTGTCCTCTCCAAAAATCATCTGTTTCAGGCAACAGGAGCCACAGAGGAAATATTAGACTGATGCCAAATATGATTAAAGTCAAATTTAGACAAAGATCAGCTGTGTCCAGCACCATTCCAGTAAGTGCTGGGGGCAGTACTTTCCTGTGATCTCATTTTATTACTTAGGCTCTGGCTAACCACATTTCACACAGCTCCCTCCTGCACTTGCTCATTGCTCTGGTCTGTCTCCATCATTCACAGTCACTGCCACAGATGCTGGCAATGTAATTGTAGCATGGGAGAAAATGTGTAGCCCTGTCCAGACAGATACAGCTACACAGCTTAATATCCTCCCTACTGGGGTTTGGGAATTAGCATAATACCTGTGGTCCTCTATAGCTCCAATGCACCAAGGGCATTCCTCAAAAATCCTGTTCTCTGATTTTGTCTTCCATCACTGTTCAATACTATAATTGATAGATCATAAGTTGAGGTGAAGCAAACGTGCTTAGAATGGGAAATCCCTGACAAAACCTGTAAACATCACATTACAAAATGATAGCTCAAGCTTTGAAGAATCACTCACCAATCCACCATTCTTCTGGTCTCTCTTTATGTGTCCTTCTGCTCACTCCAGTGGACAGGATAAAATACATCATAAAAGAGGAAGTATGAAAAACCAGTGTCTTGCTTACACCCCACTGACAAAGCTTTACATGTATTTCATTTCCAGGCTTCTTGTGAGCAAACTGCCCTGAAGTGAATGACACTAGGAGAAAAACGTTGCTCTGGAGCAATAATAAGTGGCTTTTCCCTAAGTGTGCTAGCCAAAAAGGAAAAGCCCGAAGCTTTCCCAAAGCTCTTATCACGTTTCATTTGCAGTATGGTGACTGAACTGTGAAACAGTCGCTACTTTTCTCCTTTTCTTTTCTTGGACAAAGATGAGTGGAAAAAGGAAGATCCTTATTTTCTAGCTTCCACCCAAATGCATTTATCTAATATTTTCCAGGAGCCTTATCTTCAACGGAACTTTGTGAATGTGAAATGCTCAGGTATAGTGAATTTAGACGAGATGAACACAGTGAAATGCATTTCAGTCTCTGGATTTAGGATATTTTGTGAAAGATTTCCCTACTGTTTTGTCCAATTCAAACCACACAGTTCAGGCATTGCTATTCCAGTCTTTTTCTTATAAGCATTCATCCCAGTGTGCCTTGCTGTGCTATTTACACTGTACCATTATCTCCTACCCCAAAAGATGCAGCTACAAAACAGGAATCTGTGTGCCAATTCTACCAATGTGCTGTTTAAAATCCTGACACTCAGCATCCTGTTTGAGGGGATCAATACATGATCCAGCCCAGCTGGATAGAAATTAATTGATGTGACATTTTACAATTAATTCAGAACACTGGGCTAATGCTAAGAGAGGTTTTAATTATGCAGACGAAACCTCCTACTGCACTAATTCCCTTACTTGCAGTTTGCTGGAAGCTGCAAGAGTACAGCAGAGGGAAGTATAACTCAGTGTTTGCCTTGTCTTTACCCTCTTTTCTGAAGCATTGCAGAGTTAGTTGACACTGCCAGAAAAAAAGTGCTTGGTGAGGTGGATCTTCAGTCTCATTAGTTTTATATACTGACAACTGTTTTTAACAAATATACTAATACACCTTAATTTTTATATATTATCAGATACAGTAAAAGAATTAAGATTACATTTGAGGTGATCTGGACGGATTGATAAGAATGTAAAATTATATGTGGCTATATATCCAGCTATTAAAATATTCAAGATGGTTCCTCCTTCTTTGTTAACACAAATGTAAGAATCATAAAGCATATGGTAAGGGATGCTCCATCACTTCTAAAGAACACTTCTCCTAATGTAGAAATGAATTATGATGCATTCCATAATTCAGGGATTATATTTTTGAACATAATTAAACATGTACTGTCTGCTATTTGAGACACAGGTACACATGTTCAGTTTGTATATTTCAGAAATAAAATCAAGTAGGAAGCTACCAAAAATATTTCATGCAGGCTTTTAAATGGAAGGATCTGCTGAGAATTTGCATAATGTCTTACTTGTGAAATGTAAAACCTGCCATAAATCATAATTCAATTTATAAGACAATTAAATGCCTGTGTTTCTGTTCTCTTTTATGGTTCTTGGAAATTGTTATCTTGTGTAGCTGGAGAAAGAAGGGCTAAAGAAAGCAATGAAAGGAGCACATTAGAATAGAGGGCAAGTATCAGACAGATGCTTTTTTCACATATTTGTTCTTTCAAGCTGTCCTGTGCTCAACTGAAATAGCACAGCATGCTTCAGATTCCTCATAATTTCTTATTTTCCTTAAAACACAGATTGCCTTCTGTGTCTCATGGGACTCAGACAGTTTTGTTGCAATTAACTGTGTGAGATTTTCTTCCATTTTAATCTTTTTGCAGCTTTCGATCCTCAGTAAATGTCTCTGATGAGATAAAGACAACTCTGTAAGGAGAATAGAATGTTATGAAATTTACCACAATATTCTTCATAAATTCTCATTTCAAATAAGGCAAAGGCCTCCACCAAGCTGGCAGCAGTATTTTTGTAACATACCATGTTCTTAAAGCATACTTTTCAAACTGCATTCTCATAAATGTAAACATGCCCTGGCCCTACTGTTAGTTTTAGTGTATGCCAGAACATAGCAGTCTTTTGTGGATTACAGACAGATCAACTCTAGCAATATTGTAAATCTATAAATCATGAACTAAGACATTAAATACTTTTGCCAAGTTGTGTGGATGTTACATTACTTTAATCTTTACGTTTTGTTGCATTCATAGACTTTGTGATAGAGCTGATGGGGCAGCAGGAATGTGGGAAATTGGCAGTTTGGTCCCATCCTGAACAGTGAGTAAAAAAAGACCCTTTTTCCATACAAAGGTACCAGCTCTGGTTTTACTGCTCATTTTTATTAAACTGACAATTCTTCTGCTCCAGCTAGTACTGTAGGAGTAGTGAGGCAGGGAGATGTCACACAGTGGCAAAATTGTTAAAGAAAGGCTTCCTCTTGCTGGAGCTACTAGTGACATGCACACCTGTTCCTGAAGAATTTAGCTTATTTTTACCCTTATTCCTGAAGGTGGAAAGGAATGAAGATGTTCATGACTATCTATTGACTTGGAATGCAATTTCTGTGTCTCCAACCCAATAGGTGTCAGTCACTTTATGCTTTAAATCATAATATCCTGATTAAAACAAAGCAGAAACACATCCCGTCAAATGAATAAGTTTTTATTTCATTTCAAAGTGAGAAACGTGGCATTTGGGGGAAAAGAGCTTGACTCAGTTCTGAGCTCTGTGTCACTTTGCTGATTCAGGCTCCAGTGCTATTTCTGGGATCTATCTTTCTGTTCACATCTCAAGGTTTTGGTTAGTAGACCAGCATTGTTTATAGTTCTTTTGATTTTTACTTGGCTGGTAAATGGTTTCAGGAATACCAGCAAGTGTGCACTGTCAAAACTGTATCCCCAGATGCTATGTGGTGAGTTCTGCTGAGGTAACCACCAACAGCCTCTACTGATGCATACTGTTGGTAGTGCTTCCTCCAGTGAGGGATGTTAATATCAGGAAGTAAAATAAAATCTGCTTGGCAAACATTGTAAACAAAGCAAGCTAAGTGCTATGTGTTTGCACCATTTATTCCTCTCTCAAGCCTTATAATCAAGTTTCATTGTTTAAATTTTTGTTGTTAGCACATAGTTAACTTTCTGCAAACTTAAAAAGAAGCTTGAAACATTAGAGCTGAAGTTAAGAGATAAACGATGCTTGTGTGCTTGGCTCCTAGTCCATGCTTTTACTAGCAGAAAAATACTTGTCTGATCTCAATTACATTTCTTAGGTTAGAGGACTTCTGCCACAGACATTTCACCTTTAGGAGGGTTTCTCTAATACTCAATGTCATTTTCCCTGGAGGAAAACCACTGCAAAATTTAACAGCGATAACTGTAGAGAACATCATAGAAATTACATTTCTATATCTCCAGGTCTGAATAGAGATTAATATAACTTCCACATTCTTCTCAAGATATTTTATTGCATTTGATAGGAAGAATACAATTTGCTCTTAAATTATATGGGATAGTTTAAAGAACAAGGTTGTAATTTCCTTAACAAATGCTTTTAAGACCTTCCTATGATAGTTCATGCTTTAAATGTCATCATTTTCTCTATAGCTTATTTAGGCAAGTGTGGTCATCCATATGTGACGAAACAAATTAAAAAGGGCATGTAATGATCCAGTTCTGAGTACTTGGGTAGATGGGGTTGCTTAATATACATATATCATACTTATTCCAAACTATCTGAGACTTTTGGATGAATTTGGTGCAATATATTAACTCAATTAGAATAGAAACATGGATCAAAGCCTGTAGCTGGGAGGTCTTATTAAAGTATGAGACTTTATTAATGTCCCTGGCTTTGATTATACTGCATTAAAATGTCTGAAACTTTTCTTAGCTGTTTCATGTCTCCAGAGTAGAAAATTCTCCTGCAGAACTGTAGGTTCAAGTTTTCAGACCTTGTTTTTCAATTCTGTTAAAGTGGAATTATCATAAATTGGTAAGAAAGCCAAAGACCTTTTTTATCCATTTTTGATGCTGTACAAACATTGTTACTCACTTCAATTTATTACCTTTTTCTTTTGTAATCTTTGCTTGTGGACTTGACTCGTTCACATGGAACAGACCATCTTGGAAAGACTTCAGATTTTCAAAGGAAATAATTAAAAATCTCGTCTTTCCTCTATTTCATAGAATCATAGAATGGTTTGCATTAGAAGGGGTCTTAAAAATCATCCAGTTACAACCCCCTTGCTATGGGCAGGGACATTTGCCACACAAAAATAAATATATAAAGAAGTAAAAATGTTTCAGAATTATTAGTACATGGCATTGGATGAAGACACATAGAAAGGTACAGCTCCAGGTTTTCCACTTTGCAGGCCAGAATGAGATTTCAAAGGAAAAGAGTTAATGAAAAGCAGTTACAGTGTTCTGTGGTGCTCAACTGATCTATTTCTACTTCTAGCGCCAAGACAAAATACGCACGTATGCTGAGCTCTACCATCAGTGATAATAGCCTTCCAAATTGGAAACAATCATTGAAAGACACCTAGCAGACATCCTCTGGCACATAATAACAAGATTGAGATAAAAATCACTTTTCTTAATTCGTTTACTTTCCTGTTGCTACACATCATGTCAACACTTGTTTGCAATTATATTAATACGGTAAGTGAAGCACCCCCTGTTGTGCCACACGAGCAGGAAAAATACTGCATTTTGCCAACTTGCATGTGCATTAGATTTTTGTGCTTGGTATTGATGCAGAGCTGTTTAATCTCTCAGCAATTGCAAAGAGAGAGTCCAGTGCTGTTCCTGCTTTTGTTGTGAGGAGCCCTGTTTTACAGGAATTAGGCATTCAAGGTACACAGCTTGGCATGAATTTGAAGAAATTAATTCAGTAACTACAGTGATTTCAGGTTGTACTGTGTATGCTTCTTTGTATTACAGTGAGAATAAAACACAGAGCACGCATTTCTACCATTAGTAAAACACAATTTTAAGAGCAGTGATGGTCTCTTTCTTCAGTTACTGGTTTTACAGATCCCACCACAGGTATGGAAAGGCTCAGAATGAGATAGCAAGGAAGTAGTCTATTACAATCAAAACCAGAATAGTTCCATTAATTTATGGATTGTTTCAGGGATTCTGAAAGGCTCTGCTAATGCTGCCTATTAAGATAGAGAAGATGGGGAGGAGAAAAAATCAATCTCATTTCTCAATCTATTTAAGTGAACAAAGAATTACATGTGAAACCGAAAACAGCGAGTCAACAAAGCTCACACCAAACAAAAAAAGAAAAGCAGCTTTATTTTGCATAATGATGTCTGAATCACAGTAGATTTGACAGAACGTGTTCCATCCTAAGCCCTGAGGTCTTATTTAGGTGGAGCACAGTATCAAATATAATGGTTGCAATATTCTGGGCTAATCTAGTGTCTCATGGGATATTATGCAAGGGGACAACACATACACTTGTATTGGTTTATATCCAGTCATTATATTCAGGCTTATTCCATACATCTGTTGAAAGCCATGATAGCGCACTGTCAGATAAGTCCCGGTTTGTTTCTTCCAGGGTGACTTTCTTGTCTCTAAAATAGGAATGAAATAAGACATATTAATGCTTTTCTGTATGAGAGATTTAACTTTTAACCCATGGATACTTGTAAATGCCTTCAGAGGACATTTCACAAGTGCGCAGTGCTATAAATTATGGGTTTATAAAATATCTTATTAACATAGTATTAGGGGATTTATCCCATAGACTTTATGGATGTCTGTATTTTGACATAATGCAGGCTCATGGAAATGTTCTCATGAGTAGTATTACCAGTGCAATTTGAATACAAGACTTTATAAAAAGGAATTGAGCTACAACCTGTT
The DNA here is from genome assembly GCA_036873685.1 of Agapornis canus. NCBI lineage: Eukaryota > Metazoa > Chordata > Aves > Psittaciformes > Psittacidae > Agapornis > Agapornis canus. Next base: position 11,765 of record JBAFWW010050662.1, read on the forward strand.
TCCTCAGCAGGGTAAGCTCTTCCAAATTTTGCTTTCCTCATTGAAGGCAAGAATCTAGAAATACAGTGACCAAGGATCTCTGAAATCACCAGAATGTTTTATCTGAATGGAAATAAACTGTATTTACAAAATTACTCATATTGACACAGTCTTCTAGTATTAGCAGGGTAAATCCCTTAAGTATTAAGATTGCCTGCTGAGTATCCAAAAGTTCACATGGTCAGAAGGCACTGAAGTAGTGAGATGCTTAGAAAAACAGCTCAACTTCTGATGGACAAAACCACAATAAATCAAAGATAAAGTAAACTTTCTAGATAAGGAGGAGCATTTAATGCTACTCTGATTAAATTCATCTACAGGAAATGAGTAAACACAGCTTTCATGCTTTCTCCATCTTTCTGCCAATTTACATCTTAATGGCTAAACTATTCCAGGTTACTTATTCAGCAAAGCACGGGATTCATTTGCAACTTTTCATTTTGAGTGCTTCCACTAACTTCTGCAGGGCTGTTCAGGGCAACTGAGCACAGACATGTGGAGGCGTTTAAAAATTAACAGGCCTTTGCAGCATTCCAGGGCTTGAAAAAGCTGTCAAAATTATTTCATCAGTATTATGTACACACTACACATGACTGCTGCAGTTATTACACTGGTGGGTTTTCACAAATCTTGCAATTTGTTTGTTCTTTGATACTGGGGCTATTTCCCCCTTAAAGACCTGAGATTATGACAAAAATCTCAGATTTCATTGAAAGTGTATTTTTAGTCCTTGTGTTTGTAATGGAAAACCTTACAAAGTGAGCTGAGAGAGTTACAAAGGATCAGTTGTTTAGCTGCACTACTTAACTTAGTGTGAGGTAAACCATGGGTTTTAGAGGGTTACAATTCAATTCTTATACTCCACCTGGAGCCCAGAATGACCTGTTCCTGAATTCTCAGATATTTTTTTAAAGAATTCAGAGAGTTCTTACATTTTCTGTTGTAATTCCTGGTAATCAGTATTACTAAGAAAGGACTGAGGTGTTTCTGTATAGCACTATTCATCTTGCTGTCAGACATACGTTTAATGTATTTGTAATGTGAAGGTGACAATATAGCTCCTCTTACCCCCTGCTAAAGAGCTCTACAGCTCACATCACAGCTGACCGAGCTGAACATCAGCCCCATGTCAGTGCGTGTGTTGGTCTTGGGGTCTCACAGAAATGGCACTCCTAAACCCCAAAAGGAAAATGCTTTGGAGGCTTGTTGGGCTCTGTCCCAATTCCATCTCCCAGAGGACATCCCCACCTTGGGGGAGAAGGGATGTCACCGTTCGGAGACAAAAGGGATGGTGTTAATGTCATCCAAAGGCTCCTCTCCTGCATCCCGCAGAGGGGTCTTTAGTTTTGGGTGTCGGTAGGCTGCACCCCAGCCGCTCCCCCTCAGCTCCAGGGCTGGCAGGCGGCAGCACCTACACCCCAACCAGCACCCGGGGTCTCATCACAGACCTCCCTGCAGGGAGCTCGTACCCCATGAAGAGCCGCGCACACCGGTCCGCGGGTTCGAGGCCCGAGGGGAGCATCCGGTTCGGGACCGCTGACGAAGGACGCGTTTCCCCGGTACTCGCAACGTGTTCTCCCGGCCGGGCGCCGGCGGGCGCGGTCCCAGCGCACATGTGCGGCCGCCCGGCACATGCTCACTGTGCGCGGCG
>JBAFWW010050664.1:4509-16532 GCA_036873685.1 Agapornis canus
TACCCCTTGTCCTGTCACTACAGTCCCTAATGAAGAGCCCCTCCCCAGCATCCCCATAGGCCCCCTTCAGATAGGAAGAAGGCAGAGTAGAGGAACAGGGCAGTAGCAGTTAGGGAGAGGAGAAGTGGGCACCGGGGCAGCCCATCTGCCTTACCTGGCAGTGTCTGTGTTGAAACCACTACTGATGCTGACTTCACCAGCCAGAGTAATGGCATTCAAGTGGGGAGGCCCAGAGAGTTATTATCACCTGGGAAAACCCTCCAACCTACCTTATGCTGTAGGAGACTCTTTACTGAGGGCATTTCTTAATGTCATCATTGCTTTGTAACTGGCTACAAACTGAGGAAAATAGGTGCTGCCTGTGGAGCTCTTTAAAGACCTTGGTGTTAAAGCATGCAATAAAAATACTCAAACTGCCGAAGGAAGGAAACCATGACTATTACTGGGTTTATTTATTTATTTATTTATTTTTAAGCATGGGAAGTTTAATTTGTGTCTTTTTATGTGTGCCTTTACTGCAAGTAGTATCTTTACCCGTCTCCTTCTCACATTAAATACATGGTACAGCAAGCTCTGGGAGCCAGAGACCTAACTGTTTGCTATCTCTATGCTTCTCTGGGAGCTCCACCATATTTTTAATTCCAGGACTATAAACTCTCTGAGTTTGCTTGCTGAATTAAAACAAGGCTTTGATAAAATAAGAGTTAGACCAATTGCAGAAGACAGAAGAGGATTAAAAAGATAAAAATAAATGAAATGGTGATTAGTGGATGGCACAGCTTTTAGTGGTTAATAGGAGAGGAAGAGGCTGGTGGGACCTGTGAACAGAGTGGCTGCAGTGGGACTGGAAGCTGGGACTGTATCTGCAATTAGTCTTTTATTAGTGGCTGCTTTTTGGTGGAATTGCTGATTGTCCTTAAGTCAGCTCAGGTCTGGTCGCAGTATCTGGTCTGGGAATCTGTTTGCACCACACAGCTGTCACCAAGAGTATTACTACCAGCTCCTTCAACACTGCAGTCTCACTGATGTTCTTCTTAATGCCTTCTTTACATACCCAGGATTATCGGTGGGTTTGCTTTTTCTCTTATAGCCCTGCTTTCCATTAGGCTGGGTAACAGAGAGAGTATTTCATTTATTCACAACTATATATGCACCTTATCTGTTCTGAATTGCCATGTTGATTCTAGAGTGGGCATTTCTCTTAAGTAGCAGTAACCCTGTGGCAGGGAAGCTTGTTTCCTAGTTACTCTGAATTGACACATTATTTATATGAGAATTGGAAACTCTCCAAGGAGGCTTTAGGCAGTTCTTTACATGAAAGGAATGAACTGCAGATGCCTGAAGACAGGAGTTCTTTAGTTTTATGTCTTGAAACTTGGAACTCTGTCTTACATTAGGGCTTGATTCTTGTCTTGGTCAGCACAACTCACATGCCTATGAAATTCTTCAGGATCATCTAGAACCTGTCTTGTGTATTATCTGGTTTTGGGTCATCTGATGCAGGCAATAAGTACTGATATGTTTACAGCTCTGGACAAGAAGAAGCTGCCGCTTACCACCATCCTATCAAGGGCCTAAAAGTCATCAGCTTTTATAACAGGTACATGGTGTACAGGTTTTGAATCATATTTACTACATCAGTTCTAGTGTATGATTTTATGAGAGAAATGATATTTGTGCAGGCAAAATACAGACTAAGCTACTCTAGCAAAACCCCCCAAACTTTCCATACATGTACATTTATCAATTATAGATAAAACCCACAGTGGTATTATGGAAGCTAGCTCTGCTGATGGAACACTAAAATCCCTTTAAAACTTTAAACCTGTCCTCTTCCTTTTTGAGCCAATCTGGTTTTTTTTCACCTCAATTAATACAACTGACAAATGTCACTCTCACATAGGTCTTGTTAGTAAAAGCACTGCAGTCCAATCTTTATATGCTTTAGCCCAATCACACCAAGAAAAGATTCACCAAAGAGAAGATTCATAGGGGGGAAAAAAGTGCTATTCCAAAGCCTATGTAAAAACGGAGTTCTTGGTATAAATTTAGTTGCTTGTGATCAAATTCACATTTGTGTTAGCCCTGTTTAGTTCAACCAAAGGCAAGACATGAACTTCTAGCAAGACATGTTTTCATTTTCTTCAATACAGTCCTAAATAAGAAAGATGAATTTATAGTGGAGATTACAGTAAATAAATTAGTTGTCATGGTACAGGTACTCATGCTTTAGGAAAAATATACCCTACTCTTTGATGTAAAACTGGAATATTTTGAGCCATACCATTCTTCTGGAAAATTTTCTTGCCTGCTAACCTGAAACTGTTGGTCTACACTCTTACAGCAAACCTCCTAATATAAGACTGGCACCAGCCCACAAGTACTGACCTGACCCTTTCCCGTTTAATGAGGCAAGTAGTTTCTTCTTGTATAAAGGGCTGAACAAGCCTACCAGTGTCTCTATCTTAAACACAGCTGTTAATTTGAAGGTGTTAACATGTACCACCTGGTTCTGTGAGGATGGCATTAGCCAAGGCTATCATTAACACTAGTAACTTGTTGAATGAAGAGTAAAAATGAAAGCTGGGGTAGTCTGCAAGGGTGTAACTGCTCCAAAATTAACTTTCCAGTGTTTTTACCTTATGGAATGTCATATTTGCTAGGAAATGTGAAGAACCAACAAACAGATGATATATTTTTTGATGAACTAGTCAAAAAAAATGTGGAGTTTATTTCCTCACCCTTAATAATGATTGCGCCTTGTTTTCTTTCACTTGTCTCAGACCAAGCTGTAGGCCAGGGACAGCTAAAGAGCATGTATGTGACTCTAGCTACAGAAACACATTTTCCAGCTGACATATGTCCACCTCACTGTTTCTGCCACTGTAAATCTCTGAGTGAAAAACACTCATCCCCATCAATGCTGTCAGAAGCACTCCTTGAAAGTATGTCAAACGGAATTGCTAGGTAAATAAGGATATGAAGAAATGGGTGGATGTCCCAGTATAATCTTAATGCTCAAACAGACATAGCAAAATGTCTTGCATGTTTACGTGGCAAAAAATATAAAGATCAAGTGTAAAACTATCACAGTTTAAATCTTTTTTGTGGTGGCATCCCTCTGCACTGGCTGCCTTTTATGCCTCCAAGTGGAACATCTTTCAGGAAAGTGGCTTTAGCTCACCAGCACAAATGCCATATGGGTGCTGTCAAAGGTACTGTGTGCTCCTGTCATTGCCACATTCCAGCTTCGCTAATGGCACAGTTAGGTATTGTGTTCATCAAAAATATTTTTACCATCCACAAGCAAAGATTTTAATAACCAAATGTTACAGAAAAAGTTTATTCAGCAACTGATGCAAATTTGGGGCTTTTTCTTGTCTGAAAGTAGGGGTGCAGGGTGTTGTCTGTCCCTTCTTAGTGAGAATCAGAAGGGTCTGGGGCAACTGTAGTTTTTGCAGAAAAACTTTTCGTGTTCTGCTTCATTACTGGAGTGATGTTACACATGATTGTCATTTGCCTCTGGTGTAAGCATGTGTGTTTTAACTATATTTATGTCAAAATTTTGCAAAATGAGGATGACATATGGTAACATCCACATTAAGGCACAGCACAAGAAGGGATCATGCTTTTTAGTCAGATTCCTTCTAGGTCATATGTGACTTGAATGAATATGTCAGTATCCTGCATCTGTTTTCCTGTCTTGCCAGATGCCTTGAAGTGAGATAAGAGGATTCATGCAGCTAGGAAAAACCTCAGTTATCTGTATTGTGTTTTTTGTGTGTCAGCTGAAAGACATCAGGCATCCCTTGGCAAACCAAGTGCTACCAGAAAGTTTCACTAGGCTTAAACTTTCCTATATTTAGTAAAGTATATAAAAATATATTAAAAATAATATAATTTGTTTGACTTCTTTTAAATCTTTCCCATTGATGAACTGTAAATACGACTGTGCTGAGAATATTTCCAAAATTATGATTCTCTTAAAAAAAGCTGAGGACTGACAGTGACAACTAATATCCGCAGAAAATGTTGGTTTGGCTTTGATCTGTGGTTAACGGTGCCCAGGGTGTGAGCTGGAGGTGCAACCTGCAGAAGTACTTCAAAAATACTATTTCATTTTCATTTGTAGTTGGACAGCTTCATCTGAGCTCAGATTTGTTTCAATTCTCTATTTTAAAATACCTTTATCTTGTACTGTTTCTGCACTTCAAAGTTTCTCTTGTTCATTCCACTATCAAAGTATTGTGATTATAATTCTTTCATAAAGAATGGCTCTAGAAGGCCAATAAATAAGTAATTCATTCTGTACCCACTAAAGTTCAGTTTTCTGAATACCTTTAAGACTGGAGGAGGCTCGGATTACACTGGGACATTTTTAAACTGACAGTCACAGTTTTAACATGAATAACTGGTTTTGATCATAATAGCAGCCAGTCTGCAAGGACTAACAAATTCCACTAAGTTACTCAGAGATATAGCTTAGTCTTCTTGGAATTTACATTGCATTTTTAATCACACTATTATGGCTCTGTACCATGCATATTCCATTGAAAGCTTGCAAACCTGTCAGTTGCAACTCAGTAGAAATTGAAAGAGTCATATATCCTGCCTGGGTTTTTTAAGCTTACATTTTTGGCTTGTAGTAATTCCCAGAGATTGGGGGAAAGGCCTTATTCTTTCCAAACTGCTTCCCTAATCATCCACTTTCCCTTACTTAATTCTTTATCAGTAAACTCTTGGTTCCCTTTCTTGACCTGTAACATTTTGGATGCGTATTGTTTTGAAAGTTTGAAGAAGTAACAGTATAACTGAAGTGGTGGATAGTGCATAGAGTTATATCTGCACTAGTGAGTATGGTGGCCTGACAGCAGTGATTTTGTTATTTATTTAAGGAGGATCAATGAACTTGGCATCCATTCTCTATTAATTTCAGTAGTTTGTTGAGTTAATTTGGCTTGGTTTGGGTTTTTTTGATCCTTAGGGCAAGATCTAGCTGTGTCATCTAGACCAAATGCCCTTCAGCAGTCGGAGCATGTTTTAGCACAGATTTGTGTTTAGAGCATGTGTGTATGCTCCGAGATGTAAATAAAAGTAGAGAAAACAGCCGCAAGATTTGACAGGAGCATATTCCTGGTCTGGACTGAAATGTTGGCACAGATGTTTTCTAGGTGAGCCTACTTGAAAGCAGAACATGAACTAGAATCTTCCTCTGGCTTTCTTCCTTGCTCTTGAGAGGAGATGTGCTGGTCCTGGGACTGAGGGCAACTTCCTGTCCTTCCCCTTCCCACCCATTTAAGTTAGATTACATACTTCTTGGGGGGGGGTGGGGTGTGTGTATTTGGGGTTTTTTGTTGTTGTTTGTTTGGTGGTGGTGTTTTTTTTATTGTTTTGTTTTCCTCCAGTTAAATACCTTTTTATGCTTTCACCTCTGTGGAGGGATGATAGAAAGCTGTTAGCAAGAGTTTCAAAATGGTAAGATGTCCCTTCTGTGTTTTCGAAGGGCACAGAATGAATGCTTGTCATATTGGCATTTCAGTAATCACAAAATGTTTTCACGTTGTGATACCCTGAAGAGCTTGTCTTTGCTTATACTTTTGTTTCTTCTATTATGTAGCCTTTCTGTGAGGCTTCTAGAAGGACTGATGCCATGAATAGTGGCCCAGTGTAGTTCTGATGATCACTTATTTGCTTGGAATGGAATCAAAATGATGTATTATTTGACACAGGAAACTAAACAGCCATCAAGTCAGGATTTTATCAGTGGTGTGAGCCAAGTTTCAACCAGCAGGGAAAGAAGAAAATCTCCCTATATCATCATCCTCAGGCTTTAAAAACGATGTTTTCCTTTAATGACCCTCAGCTGAATGGTACTACAAAATTATTAAGTAGTTTATCCATACTAAATAAGGGTGATTGCATCCTTTTGATAGGTGTTATCAAAACCAACTCTGCAGGCATATAAACTTGGAGCAACTAAACGAATTGGTTGCAGATAAATGTGAACTCCTGTCAGGCAAAAGCCAGCCAAAGCCGTGAACGTGAATTTCTTACTCTAGCCACTAACATATTACGTGTATGTGCTTTAACAATGAAATACATTCCTCCTGAAAAAATGTTCTGCACTTGAGATACAAAGTCCTATCCTGCCTTTTCCTCTGAAGTCAGAATTTTCAGTTAGAAAAAATAAAAAACCTAGTTGAAATTTTAGTGCCACTGAATTCCATCCTTTTCAAAGGGCTGACTAAAATCTGGACACATGAAGTGTATTTCTCCTTTATTTCAAGGTCTTGTTTACCTTTGAGCTAGTTTCTGACTTTTTTTAGTGAGCTGACTTGGCTGCTAAAGCTGCTGGCATCCCCTGGGGTCTGGGAGCAAGGTGGTCATCTGGACCCTTTACCCTGCTTTGCAACATGAATTTCACATGGAGCATGGTTTCCACTGTTTGTTGGAACTGGGACTGAGAGTGGCTGTGTTTTCAGTGACACATACTACTGGGGAACTGTAAAAGTCTTCATTTCATTCACTCCTTTCCTTCACACTGTTCAGACAATGTTGTAAAGTTGCACCACAGCTAAGAGTGAGAAACTAACTCGTCACAAAGCAGCAGATTTAAAGAACCCTTTGGGCCTTTGGGCACAGAGGCATTCAGGCTGGGATAGGCTTAAAACCTTAAACCTGCTCACTGCCTGTGGAATATGTGTGGAAAACAGAAATGATGCTTTTCCTGTTCTTCCCAGGCACAATGTCATTTGGTGCTGATACCCCCTCAAGCTAAACTGATCAGCAGCCAAAGGCAGTGAAAACCCAAACTTTCAGCAGTGGCTTTGGATCTCTGCAGTACCCTGGGTTTGCTTGGCCACATGGTGTGTTTGTGGCTTTTTAGTGTCTGCTCAGGCCCTGAAATTTCAAGTGTAAGCTAGTAATTTATTACAGGCTTTGCACTTTTAACATTTTTCCCTTAAAAATTCTACTGTTACTGTCCAGCTTGTGCTTGTGCAGCAAGGTAGCTAAAGGCTAATCTGGGCTATTGGTATTTCTGGAGAATTAAAACAAACCCCAGCGAAACCCTAGCTTGTGGCAAGTGCTTTGTTCGCAAACCATTTTTGCTACATCTTACCTGGAATTTCTCCAGCTCCCTTTTTCCACTGCCTGGTCATGACAGATTCCCAGAACTAATAAGCCACCCTTTCTTCAGGAAGAGGAAGGCTCTGGGTCTGCCATAATTGCTCCTAGCATCCGGGCTCTACCTGGAGTGCTTTCATCTCCTGGACGGACTCCAGTGTCTGCTCTGCAAACCACAGAGCATAGTTTTGGTTGTTAGAAATACTAAAGATTTACTGTCTCAAATGTACCTGTGTAAGAGTTCAAGACTTAACAGTTATTGCTGGCATATAAAGCACAGCTAGTTGGTTTTGACTTTATTGTTGCTGCTCATTAACATTTTCATTAAGAAATTATATTTCACAATTGTTTAATAACCTTAAGCTCTTTTTTTGCATAATAGCATTGTGTTTCTAGTGTATTTCAATATAAGACAGTGCAGATCCCTCTTGATACCTCTTGTTCTTCTACTTCTCTGAGAGAATTGCGTTATTTACCCTGGCAAATTTAGTATAAGCATTTCCAGATTTGTATTTGCATTTTTTTTTTTTATTCTAAGAACAACAGCAACTTTGAAATCCCATGCAAAAAGTGCTGTGTCGTTGAAAAGCTTGTTTTAACTTTATAGCAAACTGCCAGCTTTTGCCTCAAACCAGGAGTCTGTAAAATGTGAATGTTTAAGTTACAAAAGCTATTAGATTTATTGCCTCCACAACCAGAATACTTCTGTGTGGCTGCAGATGTAGAGCAGTGTCTGGGTCCAGTATTGAGGGGGTCCCTGCTAAGCAGGCTGCTCCCTTCTCCACATTTCTGCTTATCCTCCTTACTTCTGGTAAACTGATTGGACTTCTGATAACACTGCACATGCAAGCATGGAATATGGTTTCAGGCACTTTGACTCAGAATTTCCCTTTCTGAAAGATAACAAGTAACTCTGAGAACATATTATAGCATTGCTACCAGTTGGAGGCTGGATGTGACCCAGTAAGATGGCTCATCAGTTCAAAGCCATTGGTTCTATTAAATGTTGCTTTGCTTTGTTTTATTTAAATGGTACAGATAAATGAAACACAAAATTTAGTAAGTCATTGCTTATATGCTCATTCACTATATCATTGAATTTGTCGAATCTTCATATTTGCTCTTTTTCATCTAACTACTGAATGCTGGGCTGCAATTGGTATCTTCATCTCTGTAAGAGACTTTTGGCCACATAGTGCATGGAATGCAGCTCATGGAAGCCTGATCATGGAGGGCACTTTTGTGGTGTGAACTAGCCTGCCTCCTGCATTGGCAAGCGGGATGACTGGAATTTCTGTCAGCTAGATGTAAGTCATTGCTTGCAGATATCTCAGCAGATAGAAGTGAGGTGATAGCAGATAGAGGTGAGAAGCCTTGGGAGGGAGAGAATGGAACTGAAATGCACTTTTTGTCAATACTCTGCATATCTGTAGGAACTCCTGTACATCTGTGTACTTAGAGAAACAGCCAATGATTTACATTGCCAGCAAAGCCAGCTGTATATAATGAACAACCAGTCTTTGTTAATGTTAACTTCCATAAGTTCTACAGTGTAAAAAATTATTTGTAGGAAGGACTTGGCCAGTATTTTTTGAGAAATGAATATGGCTGCAAAAACTATGACAAAACTTAAAAAACCTTATGATTAGAGTAAATTACTGAGTTTTATTTTGGAGATCCTTTCGTTTAGAATACTTTAATTTCATGACTCTCTTGTGCTGCTTTCCAGTGTTTAATAAGTGCATCAATACTAATTCACAAACAGACGTTTGGCTGTATTCATTTTTCTTCATCTGTGGAAGAATAGATTTTGGTTTTATACTCTTTCTGTCCTAGCAGGAATACAAATGTATGTCTCTGGTTAAATGCATGTGTGCGTTCACAGCTATTTATTTTCCTTGTTAATATTTGTGAGAAAACTCTTCACAGTGCCTTGTGAAAAAGCCCATAAACTCGATTGTTGCCTATTCTGTTAACTTACAAGGGCAGTGAAATTTTTGAAGGAAGGAACAGATTTCCTTTAAAGAAACCACACTGCTTTGACTGAGCAGTTGATGCTTTTTATCTCCGTATTGGACTATGCTGTCCTTAACAACCTTTCACTGGTTTACCACTAAAATGTTTATGATGATTATAAAGGAATGATTTATTATGGACTAAAGTTAAGTAGAATTTTTTTAGTATGTATGCTCTCTATCTTTGAATAGGCTGAAGCTCTGACAAACTTTTTCCCCTTCCTACATTTATCTCACCCTGGGAAGGGGGGGCGTCTTAATCAGCATTAGAAAAAAATCTGGTCTTAGCTATTCTAAAAATAACAAAACCAAAAGTATAGGATGCCAGCATTTATTTTGTGATGATTCATGAAGCAATTTACAAATCAACATTTAAAACAGCTGCTAAATTTTAATGTGGATTGTTAAAATAGATTTTTTTTTTTTACATTGTTAATTTCTTTCCCTAAAAATTTACAAAGTATCTTCCTCTGTTTTGAATCAGTACATTTTGAAATACCTGAATTTTCTGCCTCCTACTTCAGGTTATACCTGGCTTAAGGATAAAGTGAGAATCACTCGGACTTTATCCAGCAGCAGTTATTATAATAAGTATTTGCCAATTTCTTTGTTTTCAGGCTTAAAAAGTGTATCAGAATGGTGCCTCTCAGTTATTTGATTTGACCACTGGTTACTTAAGACCCAGTGATTCAGCGGCTTGCTCTACATGGACAGTAAATGAATGTCCTGTAAGGCTTTTGATGATCTGTCAGCAGTTAATGCAGCTATTCCTTCCCAGTTTTCACCCAACACAAAATATGGTATAAGTGTAATGTGCTGTGGTTAGGTTTTGGTTTGGTTCGGTTTTTTATCATCTTTTCAGTAACTTATGATTAGGTCAGATTCTGTGGGAAAATGATGTACAAATACGACCAGAAAAAACAAAACAAATCAAAACAAACCCAAACCAGTTTCTAATTTTTAACAGCCAAAGAATATTTTCCAATGAACAAATTTCTTTCATATTCTTCTTCTTTGACTGTCTTGCCCAATATCTGGCACATCATATTAGGTTTTTGAGATTTAACTCAAGCTAGATAATCTTACAGAAGTTTTCCACAGTCCCTTGCATTTGCTGTTAACTTGGGAATCTCTAGGGCTACATAAGGGAATCCATTATTCAGATGATTTTGTGCATGATCTGATTTCTCTTTTTGCATGTTTTTCTCTACTGCCTTGAAAGTAGTCACTGGTTAAACCTCTCCAGTGATACAAAAGCCTGATATTTTAGCTATAGATTTGAAAGATTTCTAAATTGCATAGCTGTTGAGATGAAGTGTGTTAGTTCAGATTAGCCTCTTGTGTGTACTGTCAGTGGAAGCCATGTATTGGTAGAATAGTAAATCATATATATTTATCCTTTGGCCAAGGATTGGCCACAATGCAGCTTATATAGAGGAACACAGCAGTGTTTTTCCGGTCAGTAAACCACAAACCTTAGTCTTCCTCTTATAGGACCACACTTCTCCAGTGTGAAGAGAAAACCATGTAATTGTAACCGTGTTTGTTACTCAGCATCTGTAGAGCTCTATGACCGTACCAGATGAATGTATGGGTACTTCTGGGGTGCTGATGGCTTGCTTTTCTTACAGCATCAATTCTTAACCTCAGTTATAGTAGCAAATAGTCAACAAATATCTACATTTAAATAGTTTGGCCGCAAATAATGCATCTATTTCCATATACCTATTAAGCACACCCTGTAAAATATCAATTGATGCAGTGTAATCCTTTTATAATTACCCATTAGGACTTGCTGATGTGCTTGTTCTCTAAGAAAAAAGAAATTTCTTTCTTACTTTTTACTTTGCTGTAGAAATACGAAGTATTTACATTCATAAGCAAAACCAGGGTGACAAAATCAGTAGCTGTATGACGTGGAGAACTGAATTTTGGTGTCAGTACTAGGTACAAGAAGCCTCTGATAAATGATCGACATTGTTCCTATCCTGCTGCAATAAAATAAAAAAATCCCTTTGCTGCTCTGCAGGGTTTTTAAAATCCTGTGTGTTATTGAGGTCTGCTATTTTGGGTCAGCTTCATATGAACACCAGAAAATATTTGACCTGACTTTCAACTTTGCAGCAAAAGTCAGACTTTGGGACTGTTATCTTCTTTGCACTTTGGATAACTAACCTGCTATAACTAAAGGGCTATCTTTACCTATCTCACAAGATTGTTATAACTGTCTGTAAAAAAATATTAGATCCTGTAGGAACACTCTCAAGAAGTCTGAATTTTCATAATTCATGTTTTGGCCATTTTTTCCCACTTGCTATTCAGTGCCCAAACTTCTCCCCTTCTCTGGAGAATCTGTATTCATTGCTGTGCCTGCCAATCCTGTTTTTTCCTCCCTGCCCTCCTTCCCCTCCCCCACCCCCAAAGTGCTTAATAAACTAAGAAATTTTAAACCTTCAAGGTGCTGAAATGTCTTCTTGGAAATGAAAATTTGAAAAGTATGTTACTGCTTGGATTAAGAATGGCTGCATTGTTGTTTAAAGAGCTCTCAGAAATGCTGTGATGAAGCGCCTCATAACAAACAATGGATACTGAGAAGGAAATTAACAGTGATCCATTGATTTCTTACTACACTTCTGTACAGTTTGTCTGTTTTCAGCTTCTAAATAGCGAATCAATACACAGTAATGTCTTGATCTTGAAGAATGGTTGCTGGTATGCAGCAGGACATCTTGTGGTTAGGGCAATAGATGGGACTTGGGAAGAACTCTATTCATATTACTTATTCAGCTATTGAACTACTCCATGGTCATTGGACAAAGGCAGTGGAAAGAAAGAAGTAAAAGGATTTTCTTTTTCTTTTTTTTTCTTTTTTTTTCTTTTTTT
>JBAFWW010050665.1:0-28587 GCA_036873685.1 Agapornis canus
TTTTTTTTTTTCCCTAAAAAGAGGCATTTTTATTAATTGCATGGCTAAAGGAACAGAAGCATTAAGGGAATATCAGGAGTTTGCCAATACTAGTGAATAAATCTGCATGCTCGCAGCTTTTATTAAACTAAATAAGAGTCATGGGAATCGAAAGACTCTGCAAAGGAAGATTTAAATCATTAAATCATTCTGATATCTCCATGGAGGCATACATTTTCTAACTGTTTTATTTATAGCTTTCTGGCCCCTGTACTTGCCACTGATCATCACTTACAATGTTGCCTGGCATGACAACAAACCAAGGCACCAGTGTTCCTGGCTGAGCACTGGACCCCCCAAAACTGCTCTCAGGGTAGAAGTGAAAAACAGACTTTTCCAGACTGTCCTGATTTCCATTCTGCAGTACAGGTCCTGTGGGATAGGAAAGCCATTCTGCTAAGAAAAAGATAGATAAAAGAAATGCTTTTTTAGAAATGGTTTTAAATAATAATGATCTGTAGCATGTTTGGACTGCACATTACAGGAAATTGAAAGTCTGAAGAGTAGCTCTCCACTGCAGGAGAAGGAATTAACTTCTGTAGCCGTTCATCTTTTTGCAGTGTGGGCTGTTTGGAAGCTCTCAGCCACAGCTATTCCCTCTGGTCATGTGTCTGGTTGATCAGTAATTAGGAAAACTAAGTGTGAGCATCATTTCTGATGATCCTTCAGCTTTTGGGTCATTAGCAGTCAAGAGAGTGATAAGGTTGGTGACGACCTGCTTTTCTGGTAGGCTTGCTGCTCTTGCTGGTGTGTGAAATATGCACTGTATTATAAATTTAAGAGGGTTCTTTTTTTCCTCCATAAGGGTGAGGGAGGCTATGTCTGGTGGTTGTGGCAATAACTGGAGGCCTAGGTACTGTAACGGGAGGCACTGGAGGAGTCTGGCAAGTTGAACTCTTCCTTCATTGGAGCCAATGGAACTGTAGTCTCTGTACCTTGAGCCTCTTTCAAGCAAAGTGAGCCCAAGAGTACTTCTGAATGTCACAGTAACACAGGGAGGACAAGTCCTTATGAGTTACATAAAGTAGTACAGTTCAGCCTAACAATTTAAAAATCAAATCAGACACTAGATCAGATTGATGAAGTTGTGAAACTTTGTTTTTTTTCTTTTGTCATTAATTACTTTTAGAAAGGATTCCTAAAACCAAGGAACCCATCTGCTGCTTAATCTTACCTAGCAGGGAGAAGCAGGAATACAACAGCAGTGTTTCACACAGACTTACAGTGCTGAACTGATCCAAGCTATTTTGTTCCACGGCTTCAAAAGACAGATGATATTGACAATTAATTATATTATCGATTCCAAATTAACCAAGTTAGTTTAAATGGTTTGTTCAATACCAGGTGATTTTTGAGATGTATTAAGCAGTGAATTATTTACAATTTCCCCTTAAACAAGAGGATCCAAATATTGTATGTAATTAAAGAAATGGATTCTGAGGCATGACTCTATAGGCTAAATGAGTTAGCTAGGTGCACTTTCGGAGATTTTCCTTTACTAAAAAACCACATAAAAAGGTGTTAAGAGGGCAGACACGGGATCCATCTAGTCTAGTGCCTTATTTCAGACAGTGGTCAATAGCAGATAGCTACAGAAGAATATAAAAAAGGGCAAATGTACATCTGTATTTTCTCAAAACACTTTCCCAGTTTCCAGCTGTATGTGGAGAAAGGCTTGCACCACCAACTATAGTTTTCTCTAGATGTAATCACATAATATGTCACTGAAATCAGTGGTATTGCAATAGATTTACAGTGCTGAAACAAGTATAAGGTCTAGCTTTTAGCTTCCCACCAGGAGAATGCTGTTGGGTCCCTCACTCACTGCAAAAGAAATAAACAGAGAAGGTGATTTTATTGCATTATACCTGAACAAGGCCAAATGAACACCTTTAACAGGAATCAGACTACAATAAAAATCAGCAGTGCAGTAGTATGTCAGTGATAAAATTCACACATTAAGATTATGAAGGTGAATTATACAGCAGTTTGCTGTTTCTTTGAGTCTGAATATTTCACTAGAATGTTCAAGGTTTAGACCAGCAGGTCAAAGGAGGTGATCCTGTCCCTCTACTCTGCTCTGCTCTCGTGAGACCTCACCTGCAGTATTGTGTGCAGTTCTGGTGTCCTCAACATAAAAAGGACATGGAGCTGTTGGAACAAGTCCAGAGGAGGGCCGTGAGGATGATCAGGGGACTGGAGCGTCTCCCATATGAAGACAGGTTGAGAGAGTTGGGTCTGTTCAGCCTGGAGAAGAGAAGGCTGAGTGGTGACCTTTCAGCAGCCTTCTAGTATCTGAAGGGGGCCTATCTGGATGCTGGGGAGGGACTCTTCACTGGGACTCTAGTGACAGGGCAGGGGGTAATGGGTTAAAACTTAAACTGGGGAGGTTTAGATTGGATATAAGGAAGAAATTCTTTCCTGTAAGGTTAATGAGGCACTGGAATAGGTTGGCCAGGGAGGTTGTGCATGTTCCATCCCTAGTGTGTATAAAACCAGGTTGAGCAGAGCCTTAGGTGTCATGGTTTAGTGTGAGGTATCCCTGTCCATGGCAAGGGGGTTGGAACTAGGTTCTTTCCAACCCTAACTATTCTGTGATTCTATGATTCTATTTGAATAAAAAGGATCAAGAAAGAGTAGCTTAAAAAAGACTCACAGTGCCCCTTCCCATCATTCCAAAATAATCAACAAAGGTATGAGTTAGGCAGTCTAAGGGTCTTGCTGTTGATGACCTGGATGTGGAGGATGTCTGAAAATGCATCACTGCAAGACCCAAGGTCTAGTGTATGCCTAGCTCCTTGCAACATTCATCCTTTCCAAACTGTTATTGTCCTGGATCATTCATGCCTTTTCTTTATAACTTTTGATTCTACTCCCCTTAGTGAAGACAGAGTTAACTCTTACTCTAAGTTGTTCTAAATAGATTTTTGAAGACTTAGGAGTTTTGAGATAGCTAGAATACTCCATCTGACTTTTCTACTCTTTATTCTCTGTGGTGCTTCTCCAAGTCTCTCAAGCTTAAGATAGGAAGTATCTTTACTGAGGGCTTTTTTTTTAATGGGAGAAGTTGTTAAGTACAGTATGTGTATATCCTTTAATTTTTTTATTGCGTGGTTATAAATCTAGACTGAATGGTGAATAAAGTACTTCAGAAGTTTATATGGCTCTGTAAATTAAAATTGAAATTTATTTCAAGGCATGGAGACTGCAGTGATGGACATCAGTTTCATGTTTGAAAAGAGTTTACATCTGTTAGTAAATTTAAATGATGAGTTAAATGGTTTTTAAATGATAGAGTTTGAGGACATATCCTTTACATAATTACTTTAAATGCTTTTTATAGCTTCAGGATTTATGTTGGTAATCACATTTCTACCTCATAGTCTGTATGCTGTAATCCTACCTTCCTGATGGCTTTCACCTTGTTGAAGAGGGCATTCATTTGATCTCCCTTTAATTGGTAAAGATAATGTTAGTAAGTCCAGTAACTGAAGTAGTTTGAATGATATGCTAACATCTATAAGCAATGGGTGTTTTGTTGAAACATCTTACTGACTTTCAATTTCTGTTTGGAAAGTAGTAGTTTTAATAAGGTGCTAAGCAATAATTGTGCTAGATTTCACAATATGTAATTTTTAGACTTAATGATAGTTCCTTAAAGAATAGGACATTATTTCCTAATATGAAAATACAGTACTTAATTAAATGGTGCTAGATGGACACAATATTTTTTTTACTTGCACTCATTAAAATCCTTGTATAATGCAAATATATGAATTATGTTTGTACTGTATGGATGCAAATGACCTCTTTGGAAGTGTTGTAGGGCCCTAGAAAATTCTGCAGCCAACCCGATCACTGTCTCTGCATGTTGTCTTATTCCAAGGAGCACACAGCCACTTGGCTTTAGCTGTATAAAGTTGTTTTTATTTTTATGTGGTCACCTGAATGATGAGCCCTGTGCCCAGAAGTGTGGATTGCTCTTCACCTAGCCTGGCTGCAAGATATGATAATTGGACTTCAGGGAGTGATGCTGAGAAAGGTGCAGAGCATCCTTCTAGCCTTTCTGGATTTTTTCCTTAGCAGTGGGCAGGCAGTGCTGCTTTTCATGGCTGAGTGACAGTCTTGTTAGAAAGTCTTAAAGGAGCCACAAAAGTGAGCTCTTCCAGCTAACAGCTTTGAAAAGCAGTTCAGATAATGGGTATTATGCACCATTTCCAGCTTTATTTTTTCTCCTCCCTAACCAAGAAGGGTGAAATATATTTTAAGAATCAGAGAAACCTTTTATTTCTTAGGATAGCTCCCATTTGATGTTTGAAATAGCAAGATGGTCACTCACAGGTGACCCCTGGAAAACCAAGCTGCCCTTCTGTTGGTGGCTAGTCCCTTCAAGTAGGATGCCAGATCAGCATGTGTACCCATGCCTCTGGCACCATTCTTAGCAGCTTGGTGCATTGCTGGATCAACATGATCACTGAATTGTGACTGAATCAGTGTGGCATACGGCCGTACCACTTTTCACACTCCTGGAAGATATCTGAATTTTTCCAGAAATTTGTCTATTTGTCTGCTCTGACACAAATATGCTTTTAGTATCTATCTCAGCCATGGTAAAAGGTTTCTTCTTTTAAGTACCAAATGTGTATCTTGCTTCCTACTCTAAATTATGATTTCTGTTTGATCGTTGTATGTTTTGTGCTGTACAAAGCATGGTTCTTTATTACTTTTGCATTCAGTCTTTGTCCCATGTTTGATGGGACAAATGTACTTATTGTATATATATTTATATAATGTGTATATTTACAATTATATGCATAATTGTATGTCACTAGTGGCATATTTAAAAAGATGGAGGGAAAGTGGACTGACTACCTTCTAATCAACCTGGGTCAGTAATTTAAATATTTTCCATTAAGGTGAGCTGATTCTGGGCAAATTTGCTCTACATTTTTTTCCTTCCAAGTAGCCCTGCTGTTAGGTTTGGAAAGTCCTACACTGTAAAGTTGGCACCCTGGAAAAATAAAGACAAAAACCACAAGAAGAAGTTCAAAAGAAATACAGACTAAGAATGAAGTTTTCAAGCTACGTTCCAAGGCAAGGACTTTTCATCTTTATAGCTTTGAATTGTGAATCAAGGCAGTAAAAGTTACTACTAGGTTAAAGTTTAAATGGCATAGAAAAGGTAGAAAAAAGATTAAACATATTCTGTCTGGACAGTGGAACAAAGACTTTGAATCCTTATCTATGCACCTGTCTATTGAGTATCTAAGTTCCAGGAGTCCCACAGAGGACATGCAATGAGCACTCTTATTGTTCGTATTAAGAACTGAAGTAATTGAAAGGAAAAGTAAGGTAAGGAGAATCAGAAATCAGATGTGACTGCCTGTATGGTTAAAAAATAATTTAAAGGGAAAGTGACTATCAAGCAGTTCATATTATGGAAATCTGACCATTGAAGGTAGAATAAAAAAAAAAATCTATTATTCTTTGAAAGAGTTTTTCCTCTCTAAGTAAGACTTAAATATCATTTGAAAACCAGTAATTTTCACAAAGTGCCTTACTAGCCACTTGTAAAGGAGCAATTCAAATGCATGAGTTTTTATTCTTTGAATTTATTTCTGATGGTGGTATCTGAGCTATAGGGAATTTTTATTTTGTTTTTATTTTTCCTGTAGAGGTGTCTGCTTTGTGAGGTTTTTTTTTTAAGTTGGAAAATTGTACAGGTCTAAGTAAGCATAATAAAATTACCTGCTCTGTTTACTTTGATTTCCTGTCCATCTTATTCAAAACTGATGTGACATGCTTATGTGGCTGAGAGGGTAACAATTATAAGAATAATAATAATAATTTTAATGTTTGAAGTTCTGAGTTAGTAAATTGTTATACTTCCCCAAACCTGGCCTTTGGGGTTTTTTGAGCTGCCCTTTCAGTTCATTAAATTGGTAACTCTGCAGTGTATTACATGGAAGGTGGGTTACTAGCTTATACATGTTAAAGAAACACATAAAATTTTCTTAATTAGATAAAGGATGAAATCAGATTTGCTTTAAGCTGTAATTCATGCAGATTCTCAATCAACAGTATAGCTTCCCTTTCATTATGTTGTTTGATATGGTGGGGGAAGGAGTAGTAATTACTTTCTCATGAAAGAAACCCAGCCAAAACTTACCAAAGAGATAGGAAAATGCTTTTAAAAAATAGATTTGTATGCATAGCTTATATGTAATACAGATAGTTATGCTCAGCAGAAGATCAGCAGCTTGCAAAATTAGCTATTGTCATGGCACTCACTATGATTTATGAGATATCCAGGAATATATTTTCAAAGATTGAGATGAACGTTGTATCATTTTCAGATGGTAATATTTTATTCATGTTAAATATCTCTACTGCACAAGGCAAGTTTGCATCCAGCTTTCATATGTCTATCACAGAGGTATTTCCTTTTTGATTTGAGACCCACTCTGAAGCTGAATTCTGGCTTTACCTTCCATATTACTGAAGTTCTCAAACTGAATCCAAAGGAATTTGCAGCATCACTTCTGTAGGACCAGTGAATATAGTTGACATTTTCTGCAATGTTAGGACAGGTTTTTAAGCTCAAGATAGGTTTTATCAGTCAGGCAGAAGAGGTCTTTACTGTCTATGCTGACATTATTTGCATGTCTGACCCAAAGCACGGTCTGTCCATGCAATGGTGGCACAATTCTTACTCCAGCTGATGCTGCACTTTGCTTCGCACTCCAGACAAGCTACTCTCACGTACTTGTTTCATTTCCTGTACTTAACAGGAGTGCCTTACCTGGGTTTACCTTCAAGTACCTTATCGTTCATTGTTCTTTACACTTCTACTCAATGGTCTGATGTGGACTACAGACTTTCCAATATGCAGGCAGGAAATTTACCCTAATACTGTGATCTATATATAATACAGAAATGTGTATAGAATTTGGGGTTTGTGTATAGCTTTCAAAGTAATATGTTCTCCACACATGTCATCTTTGAAAAAGATGCTAAACAGGATCATTCCTCCAATGATCAAGGATAGCCTCATTACCTCTTGTTAGAATAAAACCTTGTTATGTGTTCAGGAATTTAAACATGAATCACTACTGACAAGATGATTGCATGCAGAAATGCCGTATGCTGCAGGTGTACTGGATTTGCTGCACATACTCAGACCAATTGGACAAAAATGTATCTGAGCATGTCTGGCGTTTCCTGGGATTTCCTGGATACCTGGAAAACTTGGCTGGAACTAGATACATGAGAAAATCCAGTTGCATGATAGCCTGTTTTATGAGGTCAACACCCTTTTGACAATCTACTTTCCAAGCCAAGCAATTAGTCTGTTTCATTTTAGACCTCTGTGCAAAATTCAATAGGTGGACAAAATATGTGTTTTCAAAAGCAGCACATAATGTCTCTGCATGGTATGCTTTGACGCTTACTGGATAGCATCCCATACGTGGGTTGTACATGTGGGATTGGTTAGTTATTTTAACTTGAGTGTAAACTATTGTTCAGTGTGATAGACATTAGCACTTATACATGTGTATCAGGTTAGCTACCCCAGTGTAAAGCTTATATATTCATGCTCTACAGTTCATTAGTCAGTGGATAGCAGGTCAGCATCAGTGCACTGACAGTGCACATGGCATTAAAAATTCCTCCTGATCAGCTGTGAGCACACAGCAAATTACCATCTTACAAGGGGTAGACTTACATGCGACAAGCCTTTTGCTTGGTATCCAGGTTGCGTTTCATCTTATCTGTTCGCTTGCACTGTGTGCTGTAAGGTGCCAGTCCAGTTGCATAATGGTAGGCAGCTTACTTAAGATGTCACCTTCTGAAAATACTATCATACTTATTCATCCTGCTCTGTCAGAATCCTCATTAGGCTGAGAAATGTGTTCAAAAGCCACATACTCCTTTTTACAGTTGCTGCTGCTTGGTCAGTGGAGCCATGCTGGTGCTCAGCTGCTGGAGGTGGGCTTGTTTGGGGTTATGGTGGTTTGCAGGGAGCTGAGGAAGCACCTGGGGCCCCAGGGTAGTAACACCATAAGAACTTCAAGGGACAATTAACAATCTGGAGGCATTAATAGTGAAAAGAAGATAAGAAGTAGCTGATGCAAAAAGCTGTAGGCTGTCTGACAGATGCACAGGCTGAAGATTGCAGTTACATGATCCATGTGAAGTTTTCCTCTTAAAAATTCTTAAAATGATATTAATCCACTGAAGTGATTTGATGGCAGTTCAGTGTTTTGCGTCATGTTACTACAGTGATTTTTATGTGGTGCTGAATATCCCAAAATGTGCAGTAAAAGCTTTCTAGAATGAATTTCTGTCCGAATTGCTCTCTCAATTCAAAAATAAGTTTTTGTATAACGTCATGTATAAACCTACATCACTGTAAAGGTTTTTAATGTGTAAAAAGGCTTCAGTACAGAAATTGCAGTACTCTGCTACATTAAATGTTTGTTTGTGATATTATAGCTTCTTGGTTTTCTATTCTAGTAAAATGCATAACATTATTACAGAGAAATTAAACAAAATGTATTTTTATAGGGTACTTTTAAATAAGATATGCAGGCCTGTGACAGAAATGCTTCAGAGAAAGCAAAACTGTTATATGAAAATTATTGATATAAGAGAATTCTGTAAAAGTATTCATTTTTGTTTGGAGAGGGGTTTTTTTTTCAGATCAAAATACCTCATATGATCTTTTTGTCTCAAGATTTCAACATAGGGCTATTTATAAACAATGCAGCTGAACTGATAAATTTCACTGTTAATGTATTTTGCATAAATAATATATAGAAACTAAAGATGAAGTCTGAATAGATATCTTACCCATCCAGTTGAAATTTCTTTCCTGTGTTATATCCTACATGCTTTTCTCCTGTAACCTTGCCAGATTTTCAAAAATGAGCATAGTAATCTGGGATGCCCTTAGAATAAATGTCCTGTACAAAGCATTTAGATGATGTTCAAGACAAAATTGAAGTATAGTCTGCTTATTAGCAGTTCCAACAATAGTGTTTGGAGCCAGTGTGTAGCTAGAGTGCTGACTTTGGATGATACGTGAAACTAAACTCTTCAACATGTGTGATAACTATAGATTTGAGGCCTCCTCACAGGCCTGGCTTGTTAGTCAGCTTGTGAAATTACATTCTTATGAAAATTCTCTGTGAAATTCAGTTGGGATAAAATACAAATCTCTTCTTGTCCTAAACATTTCATGTTACTAAAAAGCTGCTGTGTTTCAGCTCCTAAGGACTTGTATTGCATTAGGTTATTAGATTATTATTTTGTGTGCTAGCCAATATTTTCAGATAAAAAACATTTGTTTGTATCTTCTGTGATGCCTCATCCAGTCTGAAATTATGAACTCTACAGTATTTTGAAGCTTGAGACTTCATATTGGGTTGCATGAGAATGTCTTTTAAACAGAAGTGGATGATATATTAGCCATAATTAAGCAAATAAGAGGATGTTACACTTGTTTGTGGTATATAGTATGCCACCTCCTGCTTTAAGAAAGAGTGTGTATGCCTAGTCTTTTTAGCCTGAATTTCTTTCACAAAGTAAATTGGAGCTAGCAGATTAGGTTGTTGTCCTCTAGTGACTTTAATATGTCTCCTGAGTAGACTAGTTTTGCCCTATGTACCATAATGAACATAGTGTAATTAACCACTGGAACATCTTGCCCCAGTAGGTTCTCTGTCACTTGAAGTCTTGATTTAAGCACTCTAATTTTCTTGAGAGATATGTTCTAAGATCTAAGATCTAGAGATCTCAATGGAAGTGTTACTGAGTGAAAGTTTGCATCCTTTTTCATCTAAGACCTCAGAATAAATAGTCATGCTGCTCTTTTTTAGCTTTAAAAAACACATGTATCACGATATTGTCCCATGGGCTAATGCATTCAGATATCACGTCAGTGATGGTTTGTTTTGGTTTTTGTTTTTTTTTTTTTAAAGGGTGCTGCAAGACAAAATACTAGATTCTATGCATGTTAGTGATCAGAGGCTCCCATCAAGCTCATTAGTTGTCTTATTTATAAGACTCCTGCTTCCAGTGGTCTCCTTGCTTCCTTCTTTAAAATTGTCCCTGCCTCTTCTTTCACAATGATGAGCTTTTCTGCAGATAAAAAATGTCTCTCTTGCTTCTTTATAGCATAGCTTAGACTTGTTAAAAACCATTCCATTATTTATTAGTCTTTACTTGCCATCTCGGCGAGAGCTGCATTTTCATGCCTTGGCAAGCTATTTCCTGATTCTGAATAATATTGATGTTTCAGAGGCATAGTGTGTAGGATCAGCTTCATACATGGTCAGGTCTGCCATCTTTCTAAATCTTCTTCTTTTACATGTGCAGAGGATTCTGGGGTGATGTATTCTGTGTAGCTGTATCATCAAAACAGAGCAGGTACCTGTGGCCTCTTCTAGAGATACTGCTATGGGTAGAAATACTGACACAGCTTATGGTCTTGTTCCAGATACATAGAGAAGTACGTGCAGGTAAAGCTTTCCGCTCTCATAACAAGAATTTTATCACTGAAACTGCCATTTATTTATGTTACCAATTAACATCATATCTATGTACAAAATTCACTCCATAATACATAGTTGGAATTTAGTGGTCTGCAAAAATAACTGCTGACAGGAGCATACCTGAATGAATTTATTGAGGTTAAATTGTGCCATGAAAGTGGTTGGAAATGATGGGTTATTTGAAAACAAATAAAATTATATTACAGGAAAGGAAGACTTGCAGGAAATTAATCACTTGCCCATATAAAGTAGAGGTTTGTAATTTGTTTGTGGGGAACCCCATGTAAAACAGGTTTGTGGGGTTTTGTTGTGGGGATTTAGCATCTGTTTTAGGGCATGTACACAAAATTTGAGGTTGCTGGTCTTTTCCTTTTATGATGCAAGTGAAGAATACTGTGCTCTGTCCTATTATTGTGCTTGAATTGGAATCAATGCCACCATGGAAGCGCTGTGGTTCTTTTTGCATTCAGTGCCTGTGCAGTTCTGAAGCAGCCTGCGGGCTCTCTATTGTAGTTTGCTAGTGCAACACTTGGGGCCCAATTTTGAATGGCTTATGCATTAAAGAGACATATTCATTATTTTTTTTAGTGCTTAGTGTTGTTCTATGAGGCTATCTGTAAATTTTGTTTGTTGAGTTTAGTATTACATTTTTAAAGAAAATGTAATAGTTGGTACCTATGTCCTGCACTTGCATCTGATCAGGTCATGTAGAGTGTGTGTGCCTCTGTGTGGTTCACAAAATAAATTACATATTGTCATGTCTGTCTCTTGTTTTCTGGAATTTGACTAAGGCTTACAACTTCAAAGGTGAGACTAGGCTTCACTTTGTGTTCAGAGAGGGCAACTAAACTATTGTGGCTGGCGTTGCAGTGGAAGACTTGTGAAGCTCATCCTTTGTTTTAATCTTCAAGTACCTCAGGAGTCATCCATAAAGGATATCCCAGTGGGGGAGTGGAGGTCTTGTGGACAGTTGGTGGAGGGGGCAGAGTAAAAATTCTGGAAAAATCTGCAGATATCCTTTCAGGATTTCCACTTTTGTTCCCTTTGGCTAAAACAAGTCTTTGAAAATGGTGCTGTGGAAGTGGGTAAATGAAAGAGAACTACATGGGGCTAAGGAATGGTGATGTTCTTTTGGGAGTTCAAGGCATTTATATAGTTTGAGAAAGAGAGTGGGGAGCTCAGCATTTGATAAAATCTACTGGAGCCCTCTAATTTGTTGGAAATAAAAAAGGAAAAATGGAAAAAATTTAGGTTATTCCCTTGTTTAATTTGCTAGATTGGCACTAATTCTGCAGTTCACTTACTGTACTAGTTAATTTCAATATCCACTCTGCATTCTCAATTTCAACAGGGGAGAAGGTGGATGCTGAGGGCAAAAGGGTACTGGATTGGAGGGGGTTTGAGTGCAGCTTCATGGCAAATTGTTCATACCCTTTTCACAGCTGTACCTGAATACAACTCATGTAATTTTTTTTCCCCCCATGAGGTTTTTAATTGTGGAATTGTTTTGCCACTCCAGTGAAGCTTCACAGAAATAATTTTTCTGACAAATTTTATAAAACTAAGAGGAGATCCTCAAACAGAAAAACTAAACTTGCAGACACCAACACGAATAATAGAAAGTCTTTTCTGGCAGGTTCTAATTTCAAAGTTACTGCTTGCTGCAAGGTTACTTAAATTTACAGCAGGGCAGAAAGCAAGTGCTCTAGAGATACTGTCAGTCTGTAGCCCCCATTTTTCATTCATGCACTTTTCATCTTGCACTTTGCAAGATGAAATACTGTTTTGGTTAAAAATCTTTCCCTTACTCTGTAGCCAGCTTTTTAAGGAGGAATCACAAACCAACTCCCATTTCTGGTGTCGACTTATTTTAAAAGGCATAGATTAAACTCTCAAAACAGTTACACGAGGCATATTTCCTGCTGAAATATTAACAGAAGCTTCTGTTTCTGAAATGCTGTCAGGATGAGCCCCCTAAAAATGCAATGTATATGTCTCTGTGCAAGCAAACAATGTGCAGAGGAGTGTTTCAATATTTTGAATAGTCTTTTGAGCAAAAACTAGTTCAGTTAAGTACCTCAGGTCTCTTCTGTGGGAACGTTTGTTTTACACAATAGAATTCCCTCTTACAGTTGTCTCTTTTCAGAGAGGTTCATTTAGTATTTGTCCATGGTACCACCAACTGCAGTGCTCATTGAATGGTCAAGAAGGAAAAGGGACTGTTCTAAGCAGATTACAATCTAAGGACAGACAGCTAGACAGA
The DNA here is from genome assembly GCA_036873685.1 of Agapornis canus. NCBI lineage: Eukaryota > Metazoa > Chordata > Aves > Psittaciformes > Psittacidae > Agapornis > Agapornis canus. The sequence goes on from JBAFWW010050665.1 coordinate 12,859, forward strand.
TAATATAAATGAGAATATATAACAAATGCAGAAGAAGAAAGGGTTTGATGGTGTGAGGGGGAGGAGAGACACTTCAGCATTGTGGAATCATATTTTAGTCACTCTGAGGAGTAACAACAGGTTGCATTATGGCAGGTCTTTTATTTAATGCTGGTGGATTTTTTTAGTTATGTGACTGCTATAAAATGTATTTATATGTTTGTGCATAAGAAACTACATATTTTCTATATAATATGTTCATTGTCCTTTCATATCGAAAGAAGGTGGGTTTATTTCAAAACTCTAAATCTCACACCAGTCTAAAACCTGCCCAAATGGCATTTATAGCAGTGACTTGCTTGACAAGGGTTCTTTGTGAAGGTGCAAATGTGCAGCAGTCTCCCTGCTGTACAGTTAAACTTCCTGTGCATAAATCATTTTAGTAGATTGGGCCAGGGGAGGATTGCTTATAGTACATTGTGTGTGATTTAATATTATGCTATATGCAATGCTGGAACTTAATTCCAAATCCCCCAAATGGTGTAAGATGTATGAAAGATTGAGTCCAGCTTGTGTTTTGCCACCCAGAAGGCTGGAAATAGCAATGTTAAAGTGCTTATGAGTACTTAAACAATTAAAAAATTTTGGGGTTTTATAAATTGTTTTCAATATTGGCACTGTAAGTTGAGTGAACTGCTGACCAGGAGCAGACTGCACTGCTGTTGTGGGGAAGGGGATGGGCTGCTGTCAGTGCTTCCCTTTTCATTCCATCTCTTTCCAGGAAAGTGGTTGTAGACTTGCAGTAAAACAGTTTTTAAAGGACATATGCTACCCATACAGAGAAAAGAAGCAACAAGAAAAAATCAATGAAGATTTTGTTAAATTAAAATTCAGCGAAATTATGTGCTTGACATTGAGTAATGTAGTTGGTGGGGGCATTTTTTAAGTTTTTTAAAATCAAAAGATTCATTCAAAGGAGAGCTGGCAATCTAAAATATTTATATTCTTAAGGAATCAGGCTGGAACTACATAATTTCTCTCAGATTGAACCAATTTTGTGGTCTTAACTGAAACTGGTACTGAAGTTGCTGAAAGATTTTCCTTTTCCTATCCTCTCAACACATGAGGTGATTTTTCTGGGATGTACCAAAACAGATGAATTTTAGTTGTCTGGGACATCGGATTTTATACATCTTTAATTACAAGAAATGAGCTCTGTGATTTCAGTGTATCACCTGAGTCTGCATGAGAATTAGATTAAAATGTTAAAAATGCGACCTTTTGGACTGTTGCTGATGTAAATTTGTTGTAGTTACACATGTTTTAAAAATTGCTGTGTGATTTGCAGTACTCATAAATGCTTTCAAACAAATTTATAATTCTTTCAACTAGTGATAAGAAGGTGAATTGACTGTCAGCTTTAGTAAGGCAGACCTCTTGTCTTAATAATGGTCTTGCTCCTGAGTTAACTGAGTACAGGGGCATCTGATTCACTGCTGCTTTTCCTGATGAGCAGCAACCTGCCCCTAGGAGAATAGGGTGAGGTACGGAAGCATTGAGCAGGATGTGTTGGCAACACTGTTGGGAAGTCTTAACAAGAGGCAGTGACACTTCATGTCTTGTGCAAGGTTCTCTCAGACCAAGATTCTCAGAAGCTGATGGACTTTGTTCTTTTTGGTTTGTTTGGTTTGTTTTTTTTTTTTTTTTTTTTTGTTTTTTTTTTTTTGGCTCCCTTTTTTTTAAATTAATTTATTTAGAAAACCATAACTTTAATGATTTGTAGTGCTTTTCTTTTTTTTTTTCCATTTGCTTTGTGGGCTAGAGAGCCTTAAAATAGAGGTTAATTTCATTCAGGGAATGTTTCCAGAGATCAGCTGGCACAGGCTGGTAAGTTTCCTCTCGCCTCCAGCATACAGCATGTCACCTTTTCACTTGAAGACAGGAAAACGTCAAATGGATCATAGAGCAAAACCAAAGCTTTACCTTTTATCTCCTGTCAGGTTACGGAAGTACAGAGTTGCTTCCCAGTGAATTTCTGTACTGCTTAGTCCTGTGATAGAGGTGTTGGAGGAGACCACGTCAGCTGACTGGCAAATGTGAAAGAACTCTCATAGGAAGGTGAGGCTTTGTGCCCAAGAACTATTTACTTTACTGTTTGTGACGCAAGCATTTAACCTTTAGGAAATAAACACTGATGGCATGATTTGTTCATTTTTAGTCAGACTGAATAAAATTTTTTCACTTGCACACCTTTTAGCCTCTATTTTCTTGGTGAGATTCAGTGGCCAAATGATGCAAAAGAAAAAACGACTTTCTAAACTAGATAATCATCTCTTTTATTGTATAATTTCTCTCCCCTTCATCCACCTGTTTTTTAATTTACTTTCTTTTCCTCTTTGCTCAGTTTATGTAAGATTTTATTTTTTTTTTTTCCTGTTCAGGTAAAAAGTTACAAGAATGGACTTCTATTACTGTTTTCCTAAATTTTATAATTGACTTGTTGCTCTATTTAATGTATTTTTCAACATATCAGGAAATCACCTTTTGAAAATTGTAGGCACAGGTCATTATTTCAAGTCTTCCTTATTTTAAACATATCAAAATAAAACACCTGAAATACTTCACTCTTTCAGCCAGGTGGAAAATGTTGCACATCTTGATTCTAATTAAGCTGTTTAATACCCTAGGGATGGTATATAGAAATGTGGAACTTGAGAAATAAGGTTAAGCTGCACACACTTAGGAAGACTGCCTCTTTTAAAGAGCACTTCTAAGAAGCAAGCACAATGATTCAGCAAAAGCTCTCAGTTCTGTGCCTGTATGTGTGGAAAATCAGACCTGATTATCGGATTTTTGTTGTTGTGAAATAATATATAACATGTTTTCAGAAATGCTTTTACATTGGTGATATTTCCAGTGATTTTACAGGCTTTATGAAACCATCCTCCTTTAGCATATCAGATTTCTGTAGCACATGGCACATGCTATATGAGATGCATTGGAGGAAGAGGAAAGATATTTCTTTGACTTAGTGCAGCAGCATAATCTGGGAGTTTTCACTGAGTAAATGCTTGTTTTAAACCCTGCACTGCACTCTTAAGGATGGCTTTGTGTGTAGCGGTGTATTTTGGTATATTCATTTTAAGGACAGCATTTGGTTATTGTATCCTCTTGTAGTCACCCGTTTTCCTCCCAGCTCAGGTGTGGATCTGTGATGTGCCAGCAGCATACCCTGTTGCATTGCAGGGAGACTGTCCTCTCTTTAGGTTAAAGCAGAGCTGCATCTGATCCTATATGAGCTATTTTCTTGCATTGGTATGGCTTCTTTTTCCTTTTATAAATGCTTTAGTAGGACTTCTAATGTCTATTTCATCCTTTTATTGTAAGTATTTATTACAAATGTAGTGAAATCCTGGGCACGTATGTATTACAGGAAACTGAAATCTATGGAAAAGTAAAGCAAGCTTTGAACTGCAGCAATGTATGCATAAAACATGCATACAATTGTGCTATTTATACTGTCTGTACCATTGTAAACAAGTAGTGAGGAGTGCCTCACTCTGTAATTCCACCAGTCTAAACAGCCAGTTAACTCTGCAGAGCTTCTTAGTTCCTAAACTGCAACTGAGAACCTGTAATGCAAACAGAGATATTCCCAAGGGACTGTACGTATTTCAGTTGAAAGGTGTCCTGTGAAAGAAGCAGCTGTTCTCCTCTAACGAAGGCCCCTGGTTTTTGCCATTGTGATCTTAATATATCTAGCCAAATTGGCTATAGAAGCACATAGTTAGGTACAGACTCAATAGAAATCCTTCCTCTGTGCCACACTAGGCCTCCTGGGATCTGGGCAGCTGACCCCACACTGTGGGAATGCTATGCTGTTCATGAACTTCAGTATGAATTTAATTCAGAAAGGGAAACGTGGCCTATAAAGTTATGAGAAAGTTTTGGGCTAGCTGCAGTTCACAGAAGTTATAATTGGGAGAGTACAGCTGTGAGGAGAGTACAGGTGGATTTTCTGAGTCATGCTATGGCAATGAATCTGTAAAATCCTTAACAGGACCACCGTGCATTGTTTAGGTAATTCTTCAAAACCTCTAACAGATGCTTTTCAGTTTTTGGGTTTGGTTTCTTTTGTTGTGTTTTGTTTGGTTTTTTTGATTGTATGGCACACAGTATTTGGGAGGTCATAGTTCATCTACTGAAAGTCAGTCCTTATTTCTGTAATCTCACCTGATGAGTGACAGGCTCATCTTTTCACAGAGCTATAACCCATTTTGGTAATCAAGTTGAATTCAGTTGTATTTGAAACCCACATGACACTTCAGCTGTGTTGCTTCTAAGAAGTTCTGAAATCTGCAGCCCTCCCTATAGAATAAGCAGTTAAAATGATACATTTTTAAGACTGAGAATCTGGTAAATGATCAGAATCGGAGAGTCTGCCTAGTTTCTCTCTAGTGCAGCTGTCCTGTAAGACCTGTAAAATTAGATCACAGTTGATTTAATGCTGAGACAATGTAACAGATATTTTCAATACAGCCTCTTTCTTTAGGAAGCTAGTGGTAAAACAGAAATTTAAAATGGAAACTTCAGAAGCTTTGAGGTGGCTTAGAATTATGGTTTTTTTTGTTTGTTTGTTTGGTTGGTTGGTTTGATTTGCTTTGTTGTTGGTGATTTTATTATTATTTAAAAGAGGATTTAATTTGTTTGGAGAAAGCCACAGGTAGGGGCGAATATGTGGGTTATCCAGGAATGCTTGTGAGTGTTCAGGCTGTCCTTGCATATTTGGAGTTGGATGTCTTCAATTTCTGGAAAACAGCTTGCAGCAGTGTTCTCACTTTTGGTTTAGGCATTTGCATTGTCTGCCCAGAAAGTGCTAGATTACTGTTAAGATGGCTTTCGGGCATTTAAAGTTCTTAGCTGGATAGGGTTAGGGTTAGTAACATTTACCTTTTCCATTTTATTGCTTATTCACTCTCTGAGACCACCTATTTCTCCTGCTTTTTAGTTTAAAGGTAATTACATGATGGCACTGGGTTGAGTGAAAATTTAAAGGCTTATTCTCAGTGGTCTTAATTTTTAGACCTGTCAGAACTGGGCAGGAAATCCCAAGCAAATGCTTCTTTACACTTCTGTTTTGGATGTTTTGTGACTGTGTCCATATTTTAATTTCAAACATGAGAGGTATAGTGCTAATACTGTGTCTCTGGGTTAACTTATTTGGTTGGTACTGATACCACCAGCACAAACCAGGAAAGGCTGTGAAAGCTGGGTATCTGAGGAGGCCAGATCTAAGGGTCTCTGGCTCCTTGCAAACTCTTTTCATTTTGGTTTGGTTTGCTTTATTTTTTCAATTTGTGATATTGCTTCCTTTTGTACTTCCAGGTGGAGGTCAGGATAAATGTGAAATAGGGCAAGGTGCAGTTTTGAGGCATGTGTATCTGGGTAACCCATGTATCTGGGTTTTTTGGTTTGGTTTGTTTTTTTAAAAAAAATTCAATAGTGTATGTACTTTTGAATGTTTTAGAAATCAGAGTTTTAGTGTTGACTTTGGCTGTGGTTTAATGAGAACAGTTTTAAAACCTGGTTTTATGAATCAGAGAATATCACAATTGCTGCACCTGCCAGAGGAAAGCTGTGAACACTGAATGCTTTTCCAGAATCTATTCACTGGAGCATGTAGTTTGTTGTAATGGAAGATGATGCAGGTATTAATTTTATTGAAAATTCTTTCTTTCTCAATTTGCCCTTGTGATTTTTGTGATTTTTTTTTTTTTTTTAAATCTTGTTCAAATTGTTATCTTGTGCTGGAATGTACCATACTCTCCTTGGATTAGCTTGATTTCAAGCACCTGAATAAATGTCTCTTTCAAAGAAGGATGAATGAAATCAAACCCGGTTTTGATTGCACTAGACAAACTGTAAGCCAAAAGTGTATTCTGTCCAGGGCACACATATTTTTCTTGTTAGAAAACATGTGTGCATTTTTATTTCATTTTTTCTTCCTTGTAAATGGACATTCTGTAAACTTCAACCCGAGGGCATGGCACCTCCCAGGAAGGACTGTGTGAAGGTTAGTCATAATGAGCAAAATATGCAAATTCAAATTAAAAATATTTTCTTAATCGAGGATGCATAAATTATTCCCAGTGGGCACCTAAGCGACAATAAATTCCGCATGCCTGGGAATTAACATGCCCCACTTATATTACTTTGCTGTTCCATTAAAAAAAAAAAAATGCATTATTCATTAAATGACTTCCACTGTATCTAGTTTCTGAAAAAGAGATCCAACTATTACTTGAAGGCCTAAATATATAAACAACCTATGAAAAAATCGTGTGTGCTTACATACAAAACTTGTCTATAAAAGTAGAAAAATTAAATAATCAAGAAAATGTGGACCAGTTCAGCCAATTGCTGTGGTTGACTGAAACAATGTCAGCATTTCTGATACCTGATTTTATAGTATTCAGAAGCTTACTGCTTATGTCTGAATTTTTTGAGTTGTGGCTGCATATCTGCTTAACCCACATCGTTTCCAGGCAATATGGTGTGCTAGCATATTTTTTTCCTGACTTCCTTCCAGGATTGTTTGACTGTCCCCTGATCTGCTTTGTGCAGGCAGTGCTTCTCTGTCCACTCCATGCCGGGTGTGAGAGAGTAAGAAAGAAGCTAAAGCTGAAATGTGAATTTTCAGGGGGACGAAGGAGTGTTTGAGCTGGGAACAGGCAGAAGGGAACGAAGATCCATGGGGATGGTGTGTGGAAGTCTTGGCGGTCCCCATGTAGCTGTCTTTCTATGATCTTTAACTACCAGTATGTTCACATGAGTGGCAGTTACTTAAAAATGGGGGCTAGTTTGCCTGTGTACATTTTCCTTCTTTACTAAGCAGGTTTGAATGTGCAAGGGTTTCTGCAAGTTTGTAATCCTAAGCATGCCATACATGCTCAGGTTCTCTCCATGTAAACCATTTACAGTGGCATTTCAAAAGTGCTCAGCCTAATCCTGCTTCCTTAGAAATCAATTGTTAATGTCCTCGTGACTTCAGTGGGAGGAGCTATGGCCAACATCGAGTGCTTTGAAAATGCCTCGCAAAACTGTAAATGAGAACATACATTTGAGAATGTTGCAACCTAATTTTTACACTGAGCTTGTGATAGTAGTAACTTGAGTGCCCTAGATTTAGTGCCATACCTACTTCATTATGTCACTTCACCAGCTTGTCTGAATTTGGCACTGTAATTCATATTTACAAGGGATTTATTCTTTTTTATCTCTTTGGTCCTTGTGTTTTTGCTGTAGTGGTCGTATCAGGTCCAGGTCTACACTTGTACCCACACAGATAGTTAAGAAGCAATTTATTCTAGCTATTTCAGTATGCTTAAGCATGAGGCTTTTGTTTTTTTTTCTGCATCCCCAGCTGTAAGTGATTGTGGACTAAATTGAGGTATTATTTGGGCAGTGGGGCTTTTTTGGGAGGTTTATGAGGTATTTGTTTGAACCATCTGAATAAATATTTAAGTGGCCCTTTATAAATCTCGGCGTCTTGTTCAATTATGACTCTAATGTTACAAATACTAAACTGTGACAGATTTTTAAAAATATTTAAATGTCTGAATCTGGAGGTAACAGCTTTATTACTGTGCAATAACTTGACCCATATTTCCTAACATGATTTCCCTACTGTAACTTGTTCATGTTAAGTCTAATGATATCAGTTGACCTTGACAGGTAGACCTAAAAGCCTGTGGTTGTTCTCAGTGTTTTTAGGATCTTTTAGGATTTTCTTATTTTAGTTTTTTCAGGATTTTTCAGAAATACCTTTTAAATAAAGGATACAAAAATTCTACCAAGAAAGTATGACTAATCCTAGCAACAAGAATTTTTGCAATTCTTTGGAACCTTGGGATTGGGTATATTTTACTCTTTAGCACAAATAGTTAATACCTGTGTAGATGAGAAATAGTGCTAATTACTCAGCCACATGAAAAAATAGTTATCAAATACTTTTGGCTCGTTTAGTGAATGATGACTCTGCTAGTGTCAATTATGATTATTCTTATTTCGCAGCTCTGCCTTTAAGTTATCCATTTTGATTTTTCTTTTTTTCTTCTTTTTTTTTTTATCTTTTCAAATGCCATACTAGTGGAATTTCCATCTTTGTCTTCCTGCATAAGGCCAATTTTAGTAGTACTGATGAGTTTAAAATCAGCTATTTTAAAATTCATTTAGTTAGAAACATCAGGCTTCTGTATTACAATGTAAAGGGGACACTACCAGCTTTCCAGTGGGCATGTCACTTCTAACTCTGAGATCACATCTTAAAACTTGCTTTGAGCCCTTTAAGAGCAAACCTGAAAACCACCTCATTACTATGCATAGGAAAACTACTTTAATCACTTTGAGATTTCTAAAATGTATTTGTTAAAATCTTTCTCTCATTCCGAGGCTGATATCATTTGACTAAGGGCACTGAGGGAGCCTGAGTTGAGAGGTATTGGGACATGAAAATATTGGAAATTCTTATAAGCAGTGTTTAAAATAGCTTTTCTGTAAATGATTTGGTTCACACAGAAAATGTGATCTTCTGGTGCTGTGGTTTGGCAAGCACTCTTGATGAATATGAATAAATTCACAGGTGATTTCACCTTATATGAGTAACATGACCATGTTTAATTTGTTGTAGTAACTTTTCTAGCATCATGAATTCTTCTCTTCTTGTGTTTGCCAATAATATAGGCAAGAGAGAGATGGAGCTGCTGAAGAGAGTCCAGCAAAGGGACATAAATGTCATTAAGGGATTGGAGCATCTCTTCTGTTCAGCCTGAGGAACAGAAGGCTTGGGAGATCTTATTAATGTACCTTCAAAAACCTCAAGAAAGGGTGCAACGAAATCAGAATGAGGATCTTTTTGCTGGTACCCAGTCACAGGACAAGAAGCAATGTCCTGCTTTTGCTCTTTGCTCTGTACTCATCAGCAGAAAGCTTAGATCCAGAGTCCTTTGTCCGTGTTATATAGGCTTAAACAGTCCTCCATGCAGGATCTCCAGCGCTCTTTAGCCTTCTCCTGCATTTATTGTGAATCTTGGATCAGGATTCCTGAGATCTGGTGGCAGAAATCCACTATTGGTTTTGCTTGTCTGAATGGGATGAACTGGATGGAGTTCAATCTCTGCTTCCCAAGGTTTGTATCTGCTTCCCACTATCCCAACCTCATTCCTGAGAAGAGCTAAACTACACAGGCTGTGTGCATTCCATAGCAATCCCTTTCAAGATATTTCTTACTAAATCTAACTGTCCTGAACATAAGGAGATCCTTCGCATATTTCTTAGCATGGACAAACTCATTAGAGCAAAGGTGTGATGCTGGGGTGAATACAAATATCTATATTTGTGCCAGTTGTTGTAAGCATCGTTGAAGGACATAATACATTGATTTGAGGGTTTCGTATTTTTTTTCTTGTTGAGCTTATAAAAAAAAAAAAACAAAAACAAAAACAAAAAACAACCAACAAACCCCAACAAACAAAAGCCAAGTAGGGATTTTTTCTTGCAAAAAGTAGTTTTTGGGTTTTGTTCAGTCTTGATGTTTTGTTTACTTACAATTTATCATGATATTAGAGGTATTTCAAGTAAGAAAGGTTCCCTGTAATTGGTATTGAGAAAGCAGAGCAGAACCCTGTGTTACATGTATCAATAAGTTGTTGTCTAGGAAATCTGTTTTTATATTATTTGTTAGAAGGCAATGATGACTGTGCAAATTTTGAATGCCTTAATTTTAAGTACTGAGAGCAGTAACAGTCACAAAGAATAAAGTTAATTCATGGAATTAGTTTTAAAATGCTGTTTTTGTTGAAGATAGTGTTTGAAACTGAAGATAGATGATGTAAAAGACAGTTCTTCTTCCACTGGAACTTCAACATTTAAGAAATGGCCTGAAAGAGGAGGAAGTATTTTGCTCATCAGAGACTTTAATAATTCCTTTATATAACAGTTTTTCAGTCAGATAAATTGATTTCTAGATTTTGGGCTGGAAACTAATAAAGACATCTTTCAAATATTAGAATCAGCAAAGAAGACTTGGAAAAAAAATCCTGAGAAATTCTCTCAGCTGAATGCCAACTGAAGTTGGCAATTGTATCTAGCTGGAACACTGGTGTGATATATCTGATGCTAGGGTATTTATTTTCCCTTAGCTTCCTGGCAGAGGGATTTGGATGTTCTTGATTTTTTTTAACAGTAAAATAAAAATAAAAATAAAATTGTTAGTTTACCTCTTAGAGTGAAACAAGCAATAACTGGAATAAAAGAAACTGGTGGTTGGTAAATATTTGCTGTTGTTTGACTAGAAAAGCATATGGAGTTTTGGGGTACTTTAGGGGTATAGGGGGGGGTAGGTTTTTCTATGGGGCCTGCTGGGGGGGGTTTATGAGTGGTTTTTGTGTGTTTGTTTGTTTTGAAAACAAGTATTTAAGACAATTAAATATCCTTTATTTTCAGGTGTATTTAATAAGTGTCACAGAATTCTGGGGGCATTGAGAAGGGTTACCGATAGGCTGGATATTAAGCTTTTGAAATTTTAATACAGTTCTTGAAAATATTTTTATAGATGTTAATATTGAAACAGCATTGGAAAATAAAGGAATATTTCAACATAACTAGCTCTTGTAGTTTGATCACCTGATCCAGGATTTTTGAATCCTTGCTCTTGCTAGGCTGGAATATGAAATTAAGCATTCAGATCTGGAAACCCTACTCTCTGGAGAATTTTACTCTTTTGGAAAAGGCAACTCTGTCAGCATAAAGGCATTTCTGGAAGGCATTTCAATGAAGATATGAAAATGTAGAGGCCACATGGAGAGGGGGAAAGCAGGGAAGAGGTAAGGAAGAGAATGGGTGAGAAAATGTTAGAAGAACACTGAGCCAGCCCCATTATTTTATGCTAACTTGGGCTAAGTAACCCTACAGTGTGAAATCTTATTAAAAAAACCCAAACCAAAACAAAACAAAAGAAACCCAATAAAAATGATTAATATATTACTATTCAAAAGAAGATGGCACCTGCTGACTTGCACTGGTTCTGTGTGCAAACCTGTTTTTAATAATTCTGTTTCTATGTGATTTTAGTAATTTGAGAAAGCTCTAATATAGACTAGAAATATTTTCTACTTGAAATTGATTAAATTGTGCTTCACTGTTTTTGTGTGGTCTTGTGGAATGTATATTTGCATTTAGAATTGGTTATTTTTATCTGCTACATAGTGTAAGTTGTTGATGTAACTTCAGTGTGTGCTGGATTAGCTTCTACTGTTAACATTCCTTTTTACTTCCAGTTGCTGGAATTATTGCAGCTGATTTTGCCCCAGGCACAGTTCTCTAGGGAGCTGGTACCTGGGGTTCTCTTGATATCCCTGTCACTGGCAAGGTAAGGAGAGGTTGACTTGCATGCACTATGAGTAGCAAGCTAGAAATAAATCATTTTAATATGCTTTCTGAAGATAAAAAATTAGGAGGGGCAGTGCATGTCTTGCTGATTATTTATGTGCATGCCAGTAGTAACTGGGAACCTTGACCATGGTTCTTGAAATAATATTCTTTCTTACTGATGTGTTCAGAAAAAAGTCTTTCTTAAACACTGAAGGAGCTAACCTATTTCAAAGAGAGTATTTTCTGTATGCCAAATCAAAATTATTTTTTCCTTGGAAAAAAGCTCTCCTAAATAAATATCTGTAACAAAAAGTCTACCATAGAAGTATGAAATTTTAGTCTTTCTTCCATTCAACAAGTTTCTTGTGTGGTACCTAAAGGCTGGTTTGTAAAAAACCTTGTGTGCCATGTATTGTCTTTGTTGTCTATTGTGATGCCTGCTCTGATGATACTGGACCAATAAAATAACTTGTTTTTCAGAAATGCTTACTAATTTTTTTTCATAGTAGTGTGGAAGGAGGTATACAGCTGAATGATATTTTTTGAGCTCGTCATTTAACATGGGCATCTTTCAAAAGAAGCCAGCACTGAGAGTGAACTCTTTTTTAAAAAGACTCAGTTTTGACATGTCTATGCTTAGTGTCTCAATGCTAGCAAAATTAATTCTTTCCTTGCAAAAATGCCATATTTAGCACACTAATAAAAGAGAGGAAGCAAAGTGGATCTTTGATAAGCTAATTATTTTTGGAACTTGCATCAGAGTTTAGTAAATCAGCATGCTGCATCTGCAGTGCTAACTAAACTAATCTAAAATACTTGCCTCCCTGTGGAGGTATAGAAATGTCATAGTCCATGGAGACCTGTACTGCATTTATGCAGGTCTGCCTTTTCTGTCATAGATTCAACAGACCTTTCCAGAGAAGAACTATACTACTTTAAACAACCTTAATATGGGGCTTAAAGAGATTAATGAATATCAGCCTTGTACTAAATAAATCTTTATCACTTGCTTTACCTAGTACAGTAATTGCCTCAGTGCTGTGGAACCCATTTAGTCTGCCAGCTTGTATTAATCTCAAATACAACTTTGACAAAGGAATCTACCTTACCTTTATTTTGTGTGTGTATATGTGAGCTCTGCACTTAATCAGGTTATCAAAATACTATACATGAATCTGTTTAGTTGCATAAATGTTAGATGTTTGAGGAGTATTGACCTTATGTAAGAGATCTGTAACTAAAAAGGGCTTCTGAATCTGTTTATTACAAATATGTACACATTCCTGTCACAAAGTAAAATGTGCTAACAAATATGTAAGGGCCACGACTGCAGTATGTGATGTTTATGTTAACAAAAAGTATGGGTGTCTCGCCCCTCCTCCCTGTCCCTCTTGTCTAATTCGCAGTAGTTTAGGTCATATCATAAATAGCTATGTGTGCATTTGTGTGTGTATGTTTACATATTACAGCTTCAGAACTGGTTTATCTTTACAGGCATGATAAAAAAGCCCTCTTCTAATATGGCTATCAAGTTATAATTTAGAAACAGGCTGTCATGGTATGTAATTAATGCATATATTTTATATGCTTCATAATGCAAACAATTTTATTTTTTTCTTAGCCACAGTGTTACAATGAAATTAATTATGCATTTTGATGTGAATTTAAACTTAAAATTGTCTGCCTTTATGTTATTACTTTTTTAGTTGTTTACTTATTTACTTAGTATTTCTGGAGTATATTCAGACTCTTGAGAAATAATTTTCTGTTTTCTAAGCTCAACAGCTAAACATGCAAACAGAAGCTAGGTATTTTTGGAATAATCAGTAAGGATAAGTTATATAAATGGATTAGCTTATCCCTTGAAGGATAGAATTTGTTATTTAGGAAGAATATAATTCTGGGTACAGGAGGAGCCTAGCAGATTTACTCAGGTAGTTCATATCTGCATAGATAATTGTGTGGCAAAGGAGAAGGTAAGAACAACATGAACAGCAAAGATTGAGGACATAGACTGGGGCAATGTGAAGTTTTACATGAGGCAGAAATTAGTGGTAGAGTTTTACATAGTCAGCCTTAAATTAGGTCCTGTGTTGTAATCCTTCACAGTAGATAGGATTCAGACAAGGGCATGATGTAACTTATTAACTTCATCAAGGGAGATGGTTAGCAGCTGATTTGAAGCTGTTTAAACTGGAAGACTAGGGAGAAAGATGACCATACCTAAAAGGTTTTGCCAGGCATAAAACTCCCCATGGACTGAAATATCTCCTAAAAATGATGCTGAACTAAGAAGTGAAAATTGGTCTTTGAGAATGGTGGGGTTTTTTTTTGTTATTTTTTTCTTTCTTTCTTTCTTTCTTTTTTTTTTTTTTTATTTAAATTATTCAACTTTTGTTTTCAAAATGGTGGGGGTTTGTGTTCTGTGGGTGCTGGCTTTCATGTTTTGAATGGTGTCCATTACTAGAGGATGCTGTTGCTGTGTGTATTATGGGGACAATGTCTCTGCTGGGTAGTGAGGAGGTAGGCGCTGTAGGTGGGGTTTGATGCAGTGCTGCTGGGAAAGGCTCTAAGCATACTGTGCTTACATCACGGTATATAGACTATGAACTCAAGTTCTGAAATCAGTGTAAGTATGCTCCTCTCATGGCTTAGACCTGATTTTCCTGACACCACTCTTGGAGTCAGGACACCTGAGTTCTTCATGCATTTCTGTGTTTGACCTGTTGTACAGGCATGTTTCTCTGTATCTCTGTGCAGCAGTTCCCACAGCACATTGCTGCCTTTCTTTAAGCACATTGATGTAGATCTGGAAACCTTTATATAGAAACATATAGTATTATTCTTACAAAATAATAGGATACCCCTAACTTCTGTTCCTTTTCCATGTTACACACCAAATTTCTTAAAGTCTTTAAGGAAAATATGTGGGTGTTTTTTTTTGTTTGTTTTGGTGTTTTGTTTTATTTTTTTGTAAAAGTACTTTCAGCAAATACATAAGTGTAGTTTATTCTGGAATTTCAAGTGACTTGAGACTGGATAATAGAGGCTGACCTGTACATTTATTTAAACTGTTTTTGATTAAGGGGTGGGTCTGTTCAACAGAAAAACCACAAGTGAGAATTTGCCCTTTACATTTAGATTATTATTTTTACGCTATGTTTCTTGACCTTTCAGTGCTGTGTTTGGTGCTTGTGGTTGCTAAGCACTCTTTAGCTCTTTCTTTAAAAATCAGTCACAAGGCATTGATGGGTTTGAGGTCTGAAACTGTATTTGAGAAATGGCAGAGGGCTTGGGTTTTGTGGTGGGTTTTGTTTGGTTATCTTTTTTTTTCACCCCCCATCCCCATTCGCAGCAGTCTTCACGTATCTCTTGCTGTTCAGCTGCTAAGACCATGACCTAGCTGATGCTCTAATACTTCTTCCTTTTTCTCCTTTGACCCACTGTTTTCAGAGGTTTCTTGGAGTCCTGTGTGTGAACCACATGGACTGCAGCTTGATGCCTCTAAGTGTGGCTGCTGGTTCTGACCTTGCTCTGCAGCTGACCTTGCAAAGTTTGCTTTCACAGTAATGTTTGTATTTTATTCACCTTCAGGCTTGAAGACTATACTCCTAGGAAAGCGCTTATCCTGGGAGCTTTTGTTCCAGTGTTATTAACAACTGCAATAAACAAATGGATTTACAGCAAAGCAGAAATGCTATATGCATATCCTTTATGTACCTCCTCTGATCTGCAAACGTACTCTTTAAAATGATTCTAGAATTATAGCTATTTATTCCAACAGTTTCTCCCAAACATTCACAGCTCATTGCAGGACAGAAACTTTTCTGCAAAGAAGGGGCTTCTTTATATGGACCGTTTTCCAATTTCTAACATATTTGCTGAATGTCTGGAAGATGACAAAGAACAGCTAAATGAGTTTGGCCAGAACTTTTGAACTCTTTACCAGAAGGTTAGTGTGGTTTGGTACCTAATTAATAATGTGTTCAGTTCTGAGCTTCCACTGAAACCTTCTGCAGAAGTGTCCATCAGTCATGCTTGGCTTGTAAAGCTGATACGGAATAGACACAATGGCAGAAAATTCTCTGGCTTTACTGAATGAAGACATTAGAAAGAATAGGGTGGAAAATCATTATCTTCCCAGAGTTCAGCCCAAGGGAAGAGTTATTGGGAAGAATGCTGGATGAGAATGGCACAGTCAAACCAGAGGAATGATTCTGAATGCTGAAGTATCCATTTTAAAAACAGATTTGAGATAAACATGTTCCAGAGGAGGGCCATGAGGATGATCAAGGGACTGGAGCATCTCCCATATGAAGA
>JBAFWW010050666.1:0-27295 GCA_036873685.1 Agapornis canus
AAAAAAAACCAAAAAAAAAAGCACCAAACAAAACAAAACAAAACAGAACAGAACAGAACAAAGAAACAGTAGAGAAGAAATTTGGCCCAAGGACTGTGGTGCTTCAGTCTGAATCAGGGCAAACTTCAGCTCACCTGAAAGTCCCACAAAGCAACTGGAGCTTTTAATTTAAAGAGAATATTTTAAACATCCCAGATTTGCTGCTTTTAAAATTATTTTTGTTTTAATCAAATGGAAAAAATAATTTTAAAAAATATTCTTCTGTAAGAAAGCAGGTTTTCAGTGGAAAGCTTCTGAAATGAAAAATACTTTTGCAGGTTTCCTCTGAAGAGGAAAAGGCATTATGCATTTTTCATTGAAATGGATGGCATGTGTCTTTGTTCCTGATGAAAGAGAATGGTGCTTCTAGACAAATCCTGAGCTGGCACAGAGGTGGATTATAACATACCCAGCTCCAGCCAGCAGCAAGGAAATGGTGTGAGAAGCCCAAACAGCTTTGTGCTGCTGCTTGCTTAACCAACTTTGACAGTTGTAATGGAGTTTCCCCAAAGTTTGACTCAGAATAGAATCAAGAAAAACTCAGTTTTATCTTAACTTGGGATACCTTGAGATCCCTTCAGAGCTGGACTTATAAACTGTGTGTTTCTGCAAAGTTGTGTGGAGTCATAGGAATGGTAGCTTGGGATTTTCAGTCTGTTTTCCAGGATGCTCCTTTCCTCTGGCTAAGGGCATGACACTAGAGAGCACAGTAAAGATGAGCTTGCCCCAAGGAGGACAGCCCATGCCAAGGAACAGAGCATCTGCATTACAGTTCCCCAAAACCAGCCCTGGCAGAAGCTCTCCAGCATCGCTTTTACTAACTGCAGGTTTTGGTTCATTTAAAGCAAAGAATATGATTCAATCCCAAACAAAGCTCTTTAATTTGGATTTGTCCCAGTTTTCAGGTTTGGTTGGTTGGTTTGTTTGTTTGTTAGCTTTTTTGTAGAGTGTAAACTGGAAATCAAGAATTACAGAAATTGCTATGCCCATATAACTAGCATTTCCACTGCAGTGGAAAATTCCCATCCAGCTCTGGCCCCAAGCTGAGAGCAGGTCCTAAACACATTATTCGCTATGAAGAACCAAATGAATTTTCCTCCAAGTTACACCAGGAAGCTGTAATGAAATCTTCTGGAATAAAAAACACCCTGCTAACTTCCAGCAAAAATCCCAGCATTAAAAAGGTTCATTAAAGCAGGCAAAATTTGCCCTGCCAGACAAGAGCACTGGTGCCCTACCAGTGCAGAGCATTGCCTCTGGAAGTGCTTAATTCCATATGCTTCAGAGGACAGAAGAGGAAAAAAAAATAATTAAAAGGCTCTTAATGCATCTGGCCAATTAAGTAAAGCTGTAAATGGTGAGGAAATAATTCCTTCCTGACCCCTGCAGCAATCATCTGCTGACCTGAAGCATGAGAATTGATTAGCCTTATCTTACTGTAGCATGTATAACTACAAATGTTATTATTGGCCATAAAATCATCCAGCCCTTTATGGAACCCATTGGTGGCATTTGGCTCCATGGCCTCCCAAACCATGAATTTAGCTAGCTAGAGCAAATCCCCATGTGGTGGGAGAAACCTTGCTTTGCTTCCCTATCAAAGTGGGTCAAGAGGGAAATGGTTTGCTGCATTGGGCAGCACTGTCCCTGTTTACCACAGTCCAGCCCTCAATAAATTTGGTGATGTGCAGCATAAAGTGCTCAAAAGAATAAGATAATGCTTACAGCTCTGTACTGCTGGTATCATTCTTCACTGCCAATGTCTTGGCCTTTGTGCTGACATGGGGGTAAAGGAGGAGAGCCCAGACTTCACCTCACCTCCTCTCACTCAGTTAATAACACAGCTGTCAGCAATAGGCTAAGTGAGACTCCTCAGAGACAAAAAAGCCTGGGGTGGGATCTACCCTTATCTTCCTCAACCCTACTTACCAAGAAAAACCCATCTCCCTAATGCAGGTGCTCACTCAGCATGTGCGCTGGAGCCCCCTCCAGACCAATGCCACTTACAAAAGCTGAAGCATCACCTCCTGAGCTAATCAATAAGTAATTGCCAACTCTCTCACAGCACAGAGTGGTCTCTCCATCTGTCATGCCTCTTCCTGCTACCTCCCTTGACCTTTTCTGCTGGACTAGATGCACAGGGAATCACATCTGGTCTTCAGGAGGTCTGGAAAGCAAACTGCCAAGTAACATTAGGAATAGGGAACAACTTCTCTCCTTTAAGAGATGGAGCTGTATTATCTGGTGACCTGAGCTAGTGTTGACAGCACTGATGAGGCTACATGGTACGTTCAGAATAACTGGATAAACAACAGTACTTGGTGACTTCAGTACTTAAAGGGTATGGAGAATATATCAGTAGAGATACTGGAATTGCAGCCCAAAATCTGCTGTCTCTGAGGGGTTTTGTGCAACTCAACCTGTCAAGATCATCAGGGACAGATATTTCCAATGTCCCAGACAAACCTAGAGGACAAAGGCATTTGGAAAGAGATTGCTCCATGGCATAACGGAGGTCCTATCACTCTTCAACCATCACTATAGCTCTGGAAAAATGGGAGTGTTTAAAGTGCTACCGAAAGCAGTGGTGCTCTGAGGAATTAATCACACTTGCACTGCACTGAGAAGGGAGTCAGAAAGAGGAATGATCAACCCTGGCCACTCCAGGGCACCAGCAAAGCCCAGCCTTTAAAGCCTGATGACATGAGATTAAGTACTGAAAAAATACTGAGATGGTACAAGTGATCAGCACACAGAGCAGTGGCCTAATAGAAACAGCCCACCCTGTCTGGGGAACAGCACTAGGGACTGTTCAAGTGAGATGATGCATAGGGATGGTAGGACACAGACTGTGAGAGATGTTAATTGCACCAGGCTTTCTCTCCTTCCCAGCCTTTTCTAGAAGCCTGGCTGCAGACAGGTGATGCTCCATGCCAAGAACTTGGCAGTTCTGGGGTAACGGTTGGACCTGATGATCTTGGAGGTCTTCTTCAACCAAGTTTATTCTATGATTCTAAGGAACATGCCCCTGACCAATGCTTCAAAATGCTAGCATTACACCACCCTTCAAACAGCAGGTCCCTGCACTGCATTACATTGCCTGCGTTCCTCTCTGGATTTACTTGGATACCGAGTTTCACCCCTCGTGGTCAAGGGAGCACATTCACATTCATAACCTCAAAATAAAACATTAAAAAATAGAAACAGAGGTGAGAGAGAAGAAAAAACAGAAGGCAGAAGGGGAAGGGGGACAAAAGGGAATGGGCAGCTGCACACTTCAGATCCAGACCTGCTTGAACTCAGCTCATCTGGAAATTAATTGCTTTTGATGACAGCCTCAATTAAGCTTGTAGCTGGCTGGCAATCCAGACGTCAGGGAGCTAGTCTCTATGAAGAGCTGGAGAGGGAGAGAAAATTTCATTCACCTGCATGGCTGGAAAAAGCCAGATGCACTTAAATCTGTTAGATAGATGCCCATGGTCATATTTAATGTTGCCGCATAACTAGAGCTGAGAAAGTGGTGAGTATCTTGAGTCAGTGTGAATATACAGCACCCCAGCAGGCTTATTCTCTGGCTCTTCCCTCATTGACTTGTGGCACTCAGGTCCTGCTCAGAGAAAGGCACACACCACGAGGTGCTATGAATTCACAACAGAAGGCAGTATTCGCAGGAGGCACATGCTTTATGTGATTTCTCTGAGGACCTCCCTACAATGGCATAAAGGCCAGACAAAATGAGACTGATCCTCCAGAGTCACGCTCTTCCCCTTCACTTAAACAAAGGGAGGGAGCAGCAGAAATAGGATTTGTCATCCATTTTGACCATCAGAAGCCTGAAATTAAAAAATGACATGTATTTTGCTTCTTGCATCTTTGCATCTCTCCCTAGTACCAATTCTTCCCAGCTTCTGGGCCAGGATATGTCCCATCAGATCATGAGCAGATGGGAACTCTTCAATCCAAGTGGCAGGTGCTAGGAACAGAGAAGTGAGAAGTAGAATAAAGAGAGCAAGGAGGTGGCAGTGAAGAGAAAGGAAGCAAAATGAAGAGGTGAGTGGACACAAGAACATGAGGAAGGGAGGGCTAACAGAATCCATTAGAGGAACGTCTTGCCAGCTGCTCCCTGCCTTCACCCTGAGCTTTGCAGGAGCTTTACAGCTAAGTCCAGTAACAAATATCCACTGTACCAAAGAGATTATCAACGTTTAAGCAAGCAAGAGGGAAGAAAGGATTGAACAGAGAAACAAATGGCATCCCTCAGGGCTGAGCAGGGCTCCTGGATGCTGGTGATTGTTTTATACCCCATTGCTCAGCCCATCAGGGGAAGCAGTACTGCTGGGAACCCCAGACCAAAGGCTCTCTCTGAAGTCTGGATGTCAGGACTAAGACAGTGCAACCTAACGCAGTACCTGGTTAAATCTTTTTAATCACATCCACAAGCTCTAGGTTTCAGCTAGGTTTAACCACACACAACTGCACTTGTGAAAGCTTTAACTTATTGGTCACTCCAGGGTGAAAAGCAGCATAATGTTGGGTCCTACACATATGCCTGGATGAATGCTTTATAAATATCTCTATTTGCCTTAAAGAGGTAATAACCTTAATTCTGCCTTCCATTGTCAAGCAAAAATCAAAACACAAAACTGGCCCACAAGTACATCAAGACGTCTGCAGAAAGCATGCAGGCTTTGAAAAGTGGCATACAAGTAACAGCAACATTGAACAAAACGTAATAAATCTCCCTTATTAAGTCTCTGCCTGCAAAACCTACTGTACAAAACACATGGCCAGGCCTCCTTATTCAGTTTTCTCTTAGCTTAAGTACATCATCCAAATCAAGGCAAGGCTCCAGGACACACAGTTCAAATAAATTCAAGTGTTTCTGGAGTTTCCTAGCCAAGCAGCTTTTGGGATTCCAAAATACAAACCAAGTTAGGAATGTTACTCAGACATTAAATAAAATGCTTTACCAGACTCCTTAATAATATGCATCTTTAAAAAATAAAATAAAATACAAAAAAAAACCTGGATGGGATGAATATGTTCAATTATGTTTAATTAAAGTTTTATTTACGTGTCTGCATTTCCCTCATCCTCACTGATGCACTAAGTGCAGCTTGAGCGCCAAACAACATGACTAACATCTGTCACACATGGTACCTTCTCCATATCCTGCTGTCTCAACCTCCTCTTAGCACCTCTCTCTGCACAGATAGGAGGAAAACTGTGCAATGCAGTGTTTGTTTTCAGTGGGATTTTGATTTGGGGGGATTATTATTTTGGTTTCTACTCTTCTAAACCAGTACTTGACTTAAAAGGGGGCAAGGTATCACACTTGTGTTTGAGGAAAAGCCAAAATGCAGCACTCTCATTCTAAACATGCAATTTTTGCACAATGCCACCTGGAGTTATTTTCTTCTTTTTCTGTCAGTAAATACCATAAGGAGAATAAAAGCATCTGAGGCCAAACCAAAGGGCTCCAAACTAACACATGACAATCGACTTTTTAGTAGAGTTTTGTGAGTTCTTGATAAAGTCCAGTAGTCACTTGACTGAAGGCTGGAATTCACTATACCACTCTTTTTCTATCTATTTGCACATGTTTACAAACCAGAAAGGTATAAACACAAACACAAGCACAGGAAAGCACCCACAGGCATCATTTGAGTGTACTGAATCCTGTTACACCACACCTTGAAAGGGACATGGGGTACTGACTCAGTTGAGGCTCTGCTGGTGGCTCAGATCTGATTAGACTGTGTCATGGCAGGTTTTATGCCAGGTCGACTCCTTTTCCTTGGCCAGCATAATCCCTGTGCCATGAGATCTGGATAATCCAACAAAGGTGAAGCAACACGCCAGCATCTGATATGAGCTAAATTCACATAACGTGAGTTAACCAGAAGTTCCCAGATCCTGAAACCACAGCTTCCAAACCCCAAAATCTCACAAGCCTTTACCCTTTATACTTTGCTGAACTTGTACAGGCAGAGAGAATAAATGGCATATGACCTAATCAGCCCATCTGAACTGAATTACCTGCATACACATCAGATGTATTGAGCATTTTTAGGACATTCCTTAGAGCAGACCCAGCTTGGTTTGCAGCTTGATCTTGCCTCCCATTTCAAAGGCCAGCAAAGCTATATCAAGTCATTCTAGGTGCAGCTGAACTTACAAAGCAGCACAGATACACCATCCTGGCACTGCTTTCAGATACGTTGCTTTCCTCTCTCTGACAGTGAAGCTGCCATGTGGCCAGTATATAGCAACTTTGTTTTTTTCCTTTTCATTAAAACTAATTGATTCTAAGCAGGAAGCACTTTTTAATTTCCTTTAGCATTAGAAATAATGTTAGCCACCAGAGATGAAATGAAAGACACCTCCCAAAATGCATTTTCAAACTTTCCCTAAATAGCAAATGACATTCAAATCTGATGCAGCCAGAATTGTAATTGGAAGCTGCAAAGAGTCCTCTTTCAGGATTCATAATAATTGCTGTTTCACTGAAAACGTTCATGTAATAAAAGGCCTTTGAAAATAAGGGCCAGCTTCTCCAAAACAGATAGCTAATTCTAGTCACTCAAGCAATGCAAAGTGCCCCAAAATTCCCTTTAGCAGTCAGGTGAACTGCATGGATAGTGTCACCACATGGTTACAGTGGTGCAAAGCAGAAGGAATATAGCAGGGGAAGGTTCACAGAAGGACAACAAGTATGATATAAGGTCTTGAATGGCTTCTCTGTAAAGAATAGCTCAATGGGTTGAGATGCTTCAGCTTACAAAAGAAGCAGGTAAGGAGGATTTAGTAAATCTTGAGTCCACTGGAGGAGTGGGTGAGGATTACTTGTTAACCATCTTGTCCAACCCAAGAACTAGGACTATCAAAGGAAACTAACCAAACAAGCCCACAGGAAATGAAAGGAGATGGTTCGTTGTGTGAAAGATGGTAGGTGCTTATGAGAAGATGGGGATGTGAAAATTTTTCAGGGGTTCAAGGCAAGGCTGAGCAACTACTTAGAAGGGAGATCCAGCAAGGATTATTAAGAGAGATGACATGTATCAGACACAGAAAATACCCTGAGAATATAATTACAGCCCACAAGAATACTCAAGGAAAGTATAACTGTTTGCCTTTTCTTACTGTTCTCCAGGAAGACAAATCCGGCCAGTGGGTTTATGCAGATTCTGGGGTTTTTTTCCTAGCAACTGTCTGCTGCGACCTCCCTGCACTGCCAATATCAACCTGACCAAGCTGATCTTCAACACTCTCCCAGAGAAGGGTTAGCCATGCAAAAGGAAAAAGAATACAGAGAAATCAACTAACATTAGGGGACAAGAATGGAAAAGAGGGAGGTAGGTAAATGAGATGACCACAGATGCACATGTTGTCTAGGTTGCTCTTATGATTCTAATCCAGGTCTTACTGACTTCAAGTGAAAGGGAGGGGAGGGCTAAGCTTCTGCAGCTGGGCTGTTGTAGCTGTAATTGTTTCAGGAGAAGAGGAAGGTAAAGAAGTTTATAGAGAAAGGTAACATCTTCAAGCAAGGCACAAGCTCAGTCAGCCTTCTGGATATGCAAACACCCTATATCTATCCCATGAATAAATCTCAAGTGGCCCTCATGCATCCCAAAAACTCACCTATTTCACTCTCAACACAAGTTTATCACTCTTGAACTAATAAAAGATGATAGGTCTCCCTCCAAATCTTAACTCACTGAATCTCAGTAAGATAGATGATACCCAAATAAGAATCAATAACCAGATTTTGAATAAGGAAAGATGTACCACGTAGCAAATGGATACTGAAAAGGGCAAGTTCTAGGGAGGAATAATGACTGGGGGTGAGAGGGTGGCATGTTGTGGAGCAGAGGAAGCCATGCTGCTCAGCTCTTCAAGCTTTCAGGAAAGGAAGATTTTAGAAGGAGAGCTGTATCCAGAGGACTTAGACAGTTAGGAATCCAGATGCTAGTGAAAATGCACTGGCACTACCAGTGTTGTGAGGTTTAGACAGCAGAAGCGACAGATCCAGGGACTAACAAAGGGGGTGGTAAGTTATAGAATAAAGGGACATTTCACAAAGAGAAAGGCTTATGCTAGTAACAGGCAACCCAAGAAGGTATAGGGAAAAAAAGACCAAATTCACACATCTTAAAGTCCCTGACTATTTTGCCTAGAATAGTCTTATCTTTTTCAGTTATCATCTCCTTCCAGTCCACAGCCCTGCGCCCAGCCAGGCTGCCATCCGACTAAGAAACCTTTCAGTCTTAGGTCTCTGTCAGGTTGTAGGGGAAAACAATAAAGACACCTTTTCCAACAGCAGCTGCACAGCTTGCACTAAACACAAGGTGCTTGGAGCAATGTTACCTCTGAGGAAATTATTAAAAGAATCGGGCTAATTTTGTAATTCACACCTGTGCTGCAAATGTGAAAGTCTGCAATAATCTCTAATGAAATATTACACTGTTTAAAGAGTTCCCAGTGAAATTCGCCCTTAATTGATTTTTGATCTGTGAAAAAACACTGTGGAGAGAGAGAGGAGATATTAGTCATATTCCTGTTTTATCACTCCTGTGAGCATTTTCCTTTCTTTGTTTCCTTTGTCTCAAGGGAATCAACACGGCACTGAAGAAAACAGCCTGGAAGATACTACAAAACTCATAAATGACATTTGAATGGGAATCCTGAACTGCACATCCTCCTAAATCATCCTGGAAAAGGTAAAATAGTCTCCTAGGACAACTAAAATGTCAGAACCTGGGTTCATAGCTATCACTGTCCTGGCCAAGCCCCATAGGCTGAGTTCTTCTCCACCCCCTAGGAACCTCCCCATCAGGACCCAGACTAACTATTTGTGCAGATGCATGTTCCATCTCACTCTCAGAGCATCACAGGGGAGCTTGCTCTAGAAATGAATGACTTACAGCAACAGCCAAAATTATTGACTGCAAAAGGCTGACAGAAAATTCATTACAGCATTAACGTCAGACCAGGATGCACCAGGGCACGAACAGCTGCTGAAGCCAAGGAAGCAGGTCAGTATTAACTCCCAAGTTAAGCCACTGAAAAGCTCTTCCAAAAACCAGCAGCAAACAATCACACAGTAAAATATAGCTAGAAGAGACAAGAGGAAATGCATCTATAAACATCACTGGAGACCAAAAAAGCTGCTGAAAGACATGACTATAAAACACTAGCCACTCAGTGAGATTTTAACCAACGTTTAGAGCAGCCAGAACACTTGTTTAGGATAAAGCAAAGTTAATAACTGGGAGGGAGAAAGAAACCAACCAAAAAAAAAAAGCAACCCAACAACCAGACCCCTTATGAACACGATGTACAAAGAATTTCTTAAGAGCTGCTGTATAAAGCCAACATCACAGACTTGCCCCAACCAAGCAGGCACAAGTGACACCTTTCATGGCAAAAAAGTTATGGTAGGTGGATAGAAGGCTGAAATCTGTGAGGCCTTTAAGTGAAGTGGAAATCCCTAGGCAGGCTGAACACCTTCAACAATAAAGCCTTTAACAACAACAACAAAAAAAGGATAACATTTATTGCATAATAATGAGGAGATGAGTAGCATTCCAGAATTATGGACAAAATAAATAGTGAGTTAGGGTAAGAGAGGGATGAACCAACTGACTGAAGTAGAAGGTGAGGTACTTTTTCCCCTTCTACGTACAGTGGGACAGCAGGAACCTATGCAGGTCCAGGCAGATTTAAAATGCCTTTGAAAATGAAGGTGTCTAGAAATCATAAAGCATTAGTAACATTCATCAAGTAGCAAATGTGAGATCCATCACCTGATAGACAGATGGAAAAACATGACCAGGAGTCTGGCGATGGCTGCTACACAGAGCACCATGAGCTGGGATGATCACATAGGAGACCAAAGTCATGGGATAATTCACTGTTTCTCATCTGCCTTCACAGCTGTTTCCTGGACCAGCTCTCATTTCTTCTCTAAGTCCTCCATTCTGTGCTCAAAGGAATTTGTCTCACTGATCTTTCCCAGTTTCTATTTGGTGTAACATGTTCTGGCATCAAGCAAAATCCCACTCTCCTCCCCTGGCACTGTGAGGTCCGTGTACCTCCACTAAGATACTGAGCACCTCTGACTTCCACTAGTACCTCATCATTTTAGATTTAGAGGCATTCACCTCTTTAGATTATCTCCTTCTCCCCATGCAGCTAAACCCCATACATGTTTGCTCTGAGCCATCACCTTCCACTGTCCCTGTGCTTGCCTGATACCTTTCAGCCCATTGATTTCATTAGCATCCATTAGAGATCAACAAAACAAGGTGAAGGCCTGGTGAAGTTGCAAGATAACAATGGAAAAGACCATTTAGCAAATTACTCATTAGGATGAAATCTACTCCATCCATACACAGCTCAAATACTTAGCTTCCAAGGGAACAGGACCAGAACAGCAGCTGTGGGGAAGTCAGATGAATCCTGGTTTCTTTTAGACTCAGCAGAAAAGTCCACTGGAAATCTTGTTTAGTGTCTGACATAGTTCATATTGCTCACTACTTACTGTCAGGAAGGTACCTGGCCAGGCAGGACAACTCAAGAACAAGAATCTGATCTGAAATGCAGGTTTTGAGATGAGAAAGAGCCACTGTATGTGAAGTATATTTATTCTGCCTCCATTTCCTGGGTATAATCATGAACAGTTGATTTTTAAAAATTCAGCATAAGATAAAACCATTTCACACTTTGTACAGCCCTTTTCCTTTCAGGCAAAAATAAACAAAGAACCAGCTACATACAATAGCCACCAGTGATATCCCTGGAAGATGACAGGTGCCAAGGCAGTCCATACAGAAAGGACCTTCAGCTAGCTCTTTTGGAGCTAGTCACATCTGCTGATCCTAAAAAGCATCATTTATGTCAGGTACCTGCTCTATTGCACAAGCACAGAAGCTAGTGCTCAAGGACGTATGGTGATCTGAGCAAGGTCACAAAGCCCATTGGCAGGGATACAACTGGAAGCTAGGTCTCCACAGTCCGAAGCCTCTGCTTTATTCACTTTGCCTGGAGGTGGAGGCGCTTATTTTGTTGTTTAAGGTACAATTTAGTGTACTTCTTACCTGATTCCTTTGAATATAATGCTCTCAATTTGATTTTTTTGCCTTGAAAGTCTGTTGGTTACTAATTCACATTAATCTGTCTAGTTTTCCTTGTTCCTTGTACACTGTCATTTTTCTAACTGCAACGTATTCAACTACATCATCCCAGGCACTTTATTTGTGTGGTTCTGCTCTAACGGCTAGCTTAGCTGTTTCAAATTATGCCTTGCTTTCAGTTTTGCTCGAGTGTAAAAATGTCGTGTAAAAATGAACTACTCTGATGAAGGCTTTCAGACTTCCCATTTGAAGAACAGCATGCAGCTTTTTTTGGGAGCAATGGGAGAAGGATCAATCCAGCTTTTGTTTTACAAATTGCTACAATAGATAGCTTCCCTGTAGGAAGTGTTACAGTACTGTATTATGCTTATATAAAGGATAATGACTGGGAACTGGGAGAGCTCTATCCTTAGGAAGTGCCTGAAGAACGAGAACAGCAGGTGTGGAGGAAGAAGAAAGCCTAAATATCTTTCTGTCCTGACTTTCTCTTCTTTTATGTTTGGAGACTAAACTCAGTGTCAGAAGCAAGTCAGCTCTTGCAGGTACATGAAAGGGAATGGCATGAAAGTGGCAAGAAAGGAAACCCAAACAAACAGGGCAAAGGAGCCCCAAATCCTGTCCCTGAGTGGTGGTTTTGAAAGACATTGTGCTCAGCAATAGGACACTCTTTAGCTCACTATGGGAAAAATAAGAAGTTACAAGAGGGGCTGGATGAAGGAGAAAAAGTGACAGCAAGCACACTGCTAAGGTAGGAAAAGACTGCTTCATGTTACAAGAGCCTCTGGTTATGGCAGCAGGCAAGCTGAGAAAAAAACCCGACACATAAACCCCTCAATAGGCTCAACAAAGCCATTTTTCACCCTGATAAACTTCAAATGCAAAAGATATCATGTCTGTTCTTGTAGACCTGATGCTAGATGTGCCTTCATGCTGCTCAACAGCATAACAAGCCTACCACAGAGAAAAATACTCTAAAGAAGTACCCTTTGCTTTGTGTATAGTAGGCACAAGATACAAAAACCCAAAGGGAAGACCCAGAAAATGTCACAAAGACACAGGATCTGCAGGAGTCTGAACTGCAACGGCCTGCAGTAGACAAAGCTTACCCAGACAACAGCTCAGGGAAGGCACACAAGGGTTTTCTGCAAGAGCAAAGACACAACCCAGCACAAGAGGGAGAACTGAGATGAGGCTGCTGCTCCAAGCAATGCAATGAACAGCTCTCTGGGCTGAATGAGAAACTGCTATTTGCCTGGCTTGCCCCTGATGAAAACACAATCTGGATCTAGAAGTATCAGCCTCCTCACTCTTGTCCAGAACCTTTGGTCATCTCAAAGTCTAAGTCAGAGTTGTAATGGGGGCTTTCCCAATTCTGGGGGTTGCACATGTCTGGATTACCTCTGTTCCCTACCCTGGTGTGTGTTTAGCTCCATGATGTCCAACTTTCTGGTGGCCTTCAAGAATAACTGAAATAAACACAATTAACTAAAAAGCAGCAGAAAATTGACTGAATGGAGATTTGTAGGAAATGACTGAGGGATAAGAAAACCCCTATGTGTTAAACTGAACACTGTAAGCATTACTAACATTAACATAATAAAGGGACAAAAAGCTGTTCAGACAACACAGTATTGCACATGTTGGTTCAGAACACGGACTGGAACACCTCAACAATATCATTTTCATCCCTTTCCAGGTTGAGTTTTATGAAACCAGCAGTTCACAACCAAACAGGCAAAGAGATGGTGAAGCAGAACATCAGTGAACATGCTGCACAGCAAAGACCGATGCACTGTGAAGAAGAAAACAAAGATGCAGCAAAATACAACCAAATTAAAATGTCTCTACCAGTCACAATACCATGAAGACAATACAAGTCACAAGCTGAATGCCAAGGGAAACTGGAAACTGAAATACTAAGCAGTACAGTCAGTGCAGAAGCTGTTACATGAGCCTAAAATACAACATCATCCGTGAAGCTTCAATGCAAAAGTTGCAGGAAATGAGTATACAGTAGACACACATGCAACAAGAAACTGAAAGAGGGAGTGACCTCCACAATCTGCTCACAAAAAAAATATCAAATGGTATTTGAAGGAGTGGGATGGCTCCCCAGCATGCTACAACCTAAACTGGATAAGAAGAGAGCAACACAGCAACACATTACAACAGCAATATATAGTGGGAATGCACTGCATTGAATTCAAAACACTATGAGAGCAATAGACATTTCTGATCCAGAAATCTCCTCATCACAGGATAAGGTGCAAAGCAAAGGAGCCTAGCAAACAGAAACATTTGCATGCAACTGAGCAAATTTACCCCTGTCCAGACAGCTCACATCCAAATAACAAGTGACCTTTGTCAAAAGCAAAAGGAGTCAGCAAACCCTAGTGCTGGAAGCAGAACACACACAGATCACACATTTCTGAGCCAGGGAAGCAGCAGCGTTACCGTAATCTCTACACTGGCAGTCAAGAGGGGCAGGGATAGGAATGCTTCCTGGGATCCAGACTGCAGGGGAAGATCTCCAGTGCCACCAGTAAGTAGTACAAGCAATGCTCCAAGCGGTTAGGATCCTCTCTGATGCCACTATGCTGCATGTTTGAACTCCCCACACATGATTTAGGAACTGGCATAGAAGAGCTAACTCTCCTCTGACTGCTGGAAACAGCCAGAAGGGGAGAGCTAAAATGAAAATGAAACATAGGCAATCATACACAAGCAATTTCCCATCTTCAGGTTACAACCCCATCCCACAAAGCAAAAGCAGCACAGCAGACATCTAAAGATACTGGAGAGACTCAGAGATTATTAGGACTTGTGAATGATCTGATAAAACACCTTCCTAGTCCTGCTGTCCCCCAAAGGCAATGCCTGGACAAACACACATTACAGCTGCATTAAGACAACACAGCTGCTATATAAAACAAGCAGCTTTGTCAGAAATGCCTTGATGCGAATGAAGGCAAAATCAAACAGCATGATGGCATGGAACAGGGACCTAAAGTCACCCCTTATACAAAAGGAACAGCTAATACCTGTGGTCATAATGATCCCTGGAACAAGTCTGTCTTGCTGCAGAGCCTGCATACAAAAAGACCCAATACATATTCGAAGTCAGTAAGTCTTCACAAAGAAAGCCTCAAAACACTGTTGAGTATTCTTTTTAAAGCCACAATTTGCAGTCCAAAATATCTCCTGTGCCTCCCACTGAACCTGAAATATCAGTGCTTTGCCATGCTCTGCTGAAGGAGGGCTCTCTTCAGGGATGCTTCTCTCTCAGGATGTTATTCCAGCATCAGCGATGATGCTGAAATCTTCACCCCAAAAAAAAAAAAAATCAGAAAACTGCCCACCAAAGACATGATAACCATTAAAACAAGATACCCATTTTGCCAGCTTCAAAGCCAGGCTTGGATAGCCTCTAGGAACAATACAAGACTAAGCTTTCTTCTGCAGGAGCTCACATCCATCATCCCATCATAATGGGCAGACACCAGATGTAGTGCCATGCTGCTGAGAAAGGCTAAGCATGGAGGCAAGTGTTGGCCATGCAGGTACAGCACCAGGACAATAATGCAAAAGTCAGGTCAGGGCATTTCTGGA
Source organism: Agapornis canus (assembly GCA_036873685.1). Taxonomy (NCBI): domain Eukaryota; kingdom Metazoa; phylum Chordata; class Aves; order Psittaciformes; family Psittacidae; genus Agapornis; species Agapornis canus. The sequence continues at coordinate 14,784 of JBAFWW010050666.1, forward strand.
GTAGCTGGAAAACCATAAAACTATAGGAGATGGTGACAGAGTCTGCTGATGTCCTCCTGCCCCAACTCTACCTGTAGTACTCTTGAGAGCTCCTTTTCTGCAGGTTAAGCTGAATGGGAGTAGGGATGTCAGAGGTGTGGCAAGTATCAAACACACATAGAAATACTGATTAGAAAGCAGAGAAAGACATACATGAAATACAGGCAATCCTTAAGATACCTAACAGCAAAGTAGGGAGGACCCTGACATGGAGAACAGCACCTTATAATTAACCTCTCCAGCCTTCCAGAGAACTGTCTCATGGGGCTATAGGAGACACCACGGAGAACATAGTGAAGCCATTTGGCAGCAGGTTTATCCCAACACATGCTTGTTCAGACAGCAGGCTCCAGGTTACTTGCTGCTCCTTTGTATCATTTACCTGGGAAAGGAAACAGCCAGATCATTAGCACTGGGCCACAGTAACTGCAAGACCAGAATCCACAATCAAACAGCTATGAATTAGCTAAAGAAAAGGCACAGAAAAAGAAAAGGGAAACAAACAACTGTCAAACACTTCTGCTCGGGCAACACTAGATATCTATATCCAGCATCTCTCACTCTCTGTGACTCCAGCTAGTAGCGCTGGGAATGGCAACCAGAGATAAAGAGAACTCATGTAGGTGAACATCAGTGTTACTGGAATAAGCAACTCAAGGGACCCAGAATTAGTCAGCCTAATTCTGGGAAAAACAACACTTTTCATTGGGACCAGCCACACAGGAAGCAAGCTTAGACTGAACACACAAATCCCTGCTCCTGAAAACCCCCCAAAATATTAGTACATTCCCCTCCATAAACCTAAGCAAAAGAAATGAATAGAGGAAGCTGAAATACAGGCATAAGAGCTGAGCAGCAGGAAGGGAGGAAGCAGAACAGGTTGACAAGTCTCCCACAGATGCTGGCACAGGCTCTCACCTTCATCACAGCCAACAGGTCTTGCATGAGGCAATTTTCTGCCACCACAGGGAAGATGCTTCTGCCCCAACACGGCACCACCTGCAAGAGACACACTCTCACTGCATTTTCAGGCAAATGCCACGGATGACAAGACACACCCTATGGAGCTCAACCAGAGCACCTCGCACAGATGGAGTGCATGGGATTCAGACTGCTGCCTGACATGCCACAGGAAAGCAATGGTACTGTGACAGATGGCAGAGGGCACTGGGATTAACTGGGACAGTGGGGGGACTAGGAGACTGCTGAGTCTCCATATTTGAAGATCCTAAGAACAAGAGACCTGTCCGTCAGGAGAGTTAAACAGTGTCGCTATGGTTGGAGTAGAAGACCAATAAAATCACCCCAGCCTGCATGGCCAAGCCTCACATGAGACCTTCCTTAGAGCCTTGAAGGTGGCAGAGCTGTGACACCGCATTGTAAAGTGCACTCACCTTGCCCCTAAGACCTTCTCCCCCATGCAGAGGAGCAAGAGGTGATGATGTGGGAGTTTTTGTTCTAAGTCCAGCTCTTGCAGGGAGCAACAGCAGCAGGAACTGGGAGGAGTCTCTGTGAAGGGTGGAAGAAACTGTCCCATCCCACTGGGGTGTCAAAGGAGAGCTGATATTTTACAATACTCTGCATGGTTCACAGGAGAAACCACAGGCTCTCCAGGGGTTGGAAAAAACAATTCATTTTATTGGAAACTTCCCCAAAACAGTGTCAGGAGGTGCAGGTTCTTATCCTTATAGAATATACAAAGTAGAAAGGGAAAAGGAGAAAGGAAATAAAGAAGAAAACAGAGAAATGGGATCACTATCCCTTGGATCCAGCAACATCATCTCGGTCAGTGGAAATTCTTTCAGTTGTAGTCCTTGGATCCTTGTGGTCAGGATGAGTCCTTGGATCCTTGTGAGTCTGCTGGGGTCCAGGGTGCAGTTCATCTTCACAGCCTCAGGGTGGACAACACAGGGGACTATCCTCCACCTTAGTGTAGCAGCATCCCTGCTCGGCCCTGCTCCTGGCGGCACCAGCTATAATGAGCTGCCAGCTCCTCTCTTTTGAGCTGTTTGGAACAAGCACAAAAAGGGTTTCTTGACCATCACTGCTCCCGTATCCCAGCTATGCCTGCACAAAGATGTACCTGTTTAGAAATACAATTCAACCTTTCAGGCCTTGGGTTTCCATCACCAGGACTGGGACATTGGTGGGGATGATTATTCCCATTTGGCAAGCACTGGCAGCATACTCACTGAAACCAGAGCTGCATGAAGTCAATGAGAGTGGTACTGCCTGCACAGGCTGGAGTGGTTATCGATTTGCTACATGACCTTGGCTAAGCCACTTAACCTCGGTTTCCTCATTTGTACATTGGGAATTATGGGACCTTGCAGAGTGCCACAAATTCATCAGAGGGAACTACTTAAGAGCCCTATTATGACTTAATGGGATTTCCCACTTCAAAATTACTCCTATAAGGATTGAAGCAGCTGGATTGGGATATTCATAACCTGACTGACTGTAAGTGCAGAGCTTTTCTGCCCTTTTTAACGTTTTTCCCCCCCTAAAAACACCCATGTAAATCTTATAGCTCAGTAGCACATAGTCTAAGGGTGTCCAGGTTCAAAGCTCTTTGGAAACAGTTATTTAAATTACTTGGCCTAATCAGTTATCCATGCTAACAAGCCTTTCCCTTGCCCAATTCACACAGTTTCAAACAGAGTTTTGCACCATGAGCTGCTATGGTAAGATGCTCAGCTGAGTACTCATGGTGTGAAGATGCTCAAATTAAGCTGCAAATTGTCATGTAATGGCTCCCAGAGAAGTAAAAATCCAGAGGATCATATTAAAAGCTAAAGGCAGTAACAATGCTCTGGTTCTCTCAGGAAGGCCAGGTCCAAGGTCCAGCTTCACTTCTGGTGCAAGTAGGTGCAATCCCGCCATCCATAACAAGGTTTGAATCACTTCCTACCCACTGCAGAATCAAGGCCTTTGAGCCTCATTCAATGTCACTGCAGACATAACACAGGCATTGAAGTTTCCTAAAGAAAAAACAGTGCACCCATTTGCAAAGAAACTGAAGATGCCTTGAGGATGAACAGGCTATGTGGTGAGAAGCTTAAAACAAAAGCCTTCTCTCCGACAGATGCTTTCCCAGGGAAGCTAAGATAAAAATATAGTGTTTTCACCTTAGTACAACTAAGTGTGCTGTGTAAGCACAGTCACAGACTAATACACTCAGACACACCATTTCAAGACCACAATACTAAATCTAAACAGTTTTCCTATACTAACTTGCTCTTCCACTGGGAACTTAACCACTTCCAAGACAGGAATACCTAACTTCTACCCTGTCACACTCCCTTGCTCCTTCCTTACCCTTCCCTTCATCACCTACACAACACTTGGTATTTATTCTCTTTTATTTGGATTTCCTCTAAGCAGAGTCATTAATCTTCCCTGCAGATGCACAGCTCTGACAGCTAAGGTCTTGACACCTCCAGTGCCAGTGAAGGACATTCTCATACTCTTCTATTTTCCCCTGCTCCTTTTCTCTCTTTAAAGAAACCCTTCATACCTCACCAGCCACAGGGTTTTGACTAGAAGGTCATGTGAACTGGAGACAAGTGTGCTGTGGGGGAAGAAGGCAAGGGAAGAGGACGCAGCTCCCACAAGGAACTTCCAAAGTCCCACTGAAAAGGTCAGCATGCTTTTGAGTCATCTGAGCTGCTCTTCAACACAAAAACATATACTCAGCCTAGTGCAGAGATACTTGATAAAGAGTCTAATGAAGTGGAAAGAGTGTTGTAGGAAAAGAATAGACCTCTCTCATCCTGACATCCCATGATGCTCCATCCAGTTGCTATGGATACTTAAAAAGAGAAGGGGGTTTGTTGTCTTGAAGAACCTTCTCCCTTCCCGGTAACCTTGACCTTTTCCAGGTTTATGTGCGCATGTGTATGTATTTAGAAAAAAAGAGATAAGGAGTTCCATTTCTTCTTATCTGGTCATGGCTCACCAACTGGCACTGATGCATGTGGAGGGCCTTCAGCTTGTCTCTGTGTGTAGATTTGGAGAGGATAAGAGCAAGAAAACACAGAGGGGAGCAGTTAATTAAGGCTGATATTGTAAAGGACATTGTTTGCTGAATAATGAATTCCATATGCTTCAGAAACACAAGTGCAATTAAAGGTGTGAGAGATGAAGGGCAGGAGAGGATCGATGGGTCACATATTACCATACAAAATGGCCCCACTGGCTTTCCAAAGCTAGGGGTTCAAACAAAAAAAATGCTATCATATATCACAACCAGAGATTATTTTTCACAAACAAGAAAGAGGGGTTGCTATAGTTCCCACAGGTGACAAAGGGTTACAGGTAATTGACAGCTATTAGAGAGTGATGTGAAAGTCATTTAGACACATTGAAACAGCTAAATTTATGTGATACCCAAAGCAAGATGAATACAGAGTCAAGCAGACAGGCTAATGTAGAATAGTTTTGGATGCAAGAAGTTCATGTTCATTCCCTCCCCATTATCTGAAGAAGTTATCTACTTTCCATTTTCAGCCAGCCCGACAGTCCAAATAGCTGAGATGCTCAGAAATGGGGTTGTCACTAGAAGCCCATCACTTGTATCCTTCATTGTCTCTCCGAATACCTGGCAACCACCTTCCACCCTCCCTCACTCCTTCCCAAGGGAGAGAGGGAAACCTGGCACTGGATATGGTGCCTTCAGTTTGGATCCTCTCCTGGCCCAGAGACCTCTACAGATCCTGCTGCTGGCTCTCCATTTGAGGGAATAAGCTTCTGTCTCATTATGTTGTAAGACAAACAAAAGAAGGTAGATGATGGGAAAAACAACCACAAACATATTGGTTTGTGGGACAGAAGCCACAAAGCTTGGCTTAAAGAACTTTGATATCAAGAGTGGAATGAAGACATGAAACTCTCCCCTACCATAACCTCTAAAACAGAAGAGAAAACCAGCCAGTAGACTCTAGCTGAGAACAAGAACACCTCCAGGGGTAAGACCTGGGTTTTGCACAACCCCATCTTTAACAAATAAGGATAACTCATATAAGATGAGCAGAATTTGACACCATTTTGCACCTGTTTTGCTCAAGTTGTAGATTCATGAGAATCTGATGTCTAGCATGTCTTTGAACTCCTCTCAATTACCAACAATATAAGCATCTCAGGGTCAGAATTTTAAGTCCTTTAGGGATTTAGCCTCTCTTTCCCTAAGCAGATCTCAGATAAGGTTTGTGGTCACCACTAACCCTATGTCTGTGCACTCCATATATTAACAGAGCACTGACACAGGCAGGGTAAAGAATCAATCTAAATGAACTCCCTGATAAATAACATTGGCAGCTACCTATTCTCCACCTTCCAAGCCTGGGTAAGCTTTCTCAGATTCTGACTGACTTGAAGCAACTCAGCTCCACTTGCTGGTCCTGACAGCTTGCTGTATCACCACTTCAAGTGAGAAGAGAGTAAAGAAAAGAATGTAAAGAAATATATTGGAAAATATTTCTTTTAGTTGACGGTGCTGTTGATATGATTGCCTTTCCATTTTCTGCTTATATGTGTGTGTGTCTCTCCCCAAAACCCATCTCTCAAGCTTATGGTCTGAACAGTTGCCCAGGCTTGTTTGTCCATTCCCAGCCTGCCAAACCATTTTCAATAATAAGATCCATCTCTTCCTGCTCAAGGCTGCATTGTCTTCATATCCTTGGAGATCAGATGTCTGTTCTCCCTTTTATCACTTGAGCTGCACGTGTTTTGATTGTAAACACCCTGATAACATTCTTGTTAGCCCTTCACAAGTGAAATAATAAAGGATAGATAACATTTCTAGACGTGATACTTACACTGTCATCCTATACTGAGATAACAAGGAGCAGACAGCCTGTGAGTCTGTCTTACTCTGATAAGGATCTTGTCACCATAGATACAAAAGAGATAAACTTTCTAAAATAATATCCTTGTTCATGTCACTTTGCTCAAGTTGGATAATACATAGTGCAACTCCTTCCCCCCCCCCCCCCAAACCAAGTGTATTTACAGTTTTTACCATCCCACCACCAGTAAAACAAGCCCTTGACGTATTACAAGACAGGAGTTTACATTTCGCACCCAGGTGAGAGCAGCTGACAGACATCATCTCACAGGATCATATTTTGGGTGCATTCAGTGAGAAAACAGCCGTGATCCCAAGCACATTGCATGGCAGACTGGAAAACACACCTAACACTTCCTGTAGAAGAATGCTATCCAACACAGCCAGATAGACACAAAGTTATCCATATGCACAGACCCACTGAATCTCCCTGTTCCCAAAATCCCATTGCTCTGTGATGATCCATTCAGCATCAGTGTGATCCATCACAGAGCAAAAGCAGGATGCCACTCACTGCAGCAGGTGCCAAAGTTCAGAGCCTGTCTTTATCCATGATAACTACAAGAGCTGCTTGACATTTCTATGTTGAAGCATTTAATGAATGAAAAATGGTTTTGCAATCAAAATGAATAGGTGTGCAGAAAAAAAAAAAACCCTCTCCAATTTGGCTTAAAGTTGCCAAGTTTAGAAATTGGAAACTGAGTGTTTCTCTAATAAAGTAAAATAAAACAATAACATTATAACAATTGTTCGAGAAATGTATCTAGCAATTCAAAACTAGTGTAACCTTTCAGAGTTGCTTTTCTTGTTTGGTTATTTTTTAGGAAGGCACTTCTAAATAATTAACAAAGTATTTTGAAGAAGAAAAATATCCAAAAAGAAATGTTTCTAAATTGTCATTTTCTCTAAGAAAACAAGGCAGAGTACCTGTTGGCAGCCTCCCATATGTAGCTGTCTCACAGCAAATGGCAACAGCCAATGCCAAAGCTGACATTTAGTGGTAACTGGTCTTTATGGTCTCCCCATTGTAGAAAATACAAGGATTTATTTTCTTCATGGTAAGTATTGACCCTGGCTTTGTTTCACTGAATATTTACCAATTAGATTAATAAATCATCATGTTCATCTCAATAGGAATCAGTATCTGCTTATTATTATATTAACCTTTACAAGGCAGATAACAGTTGTTTTTCCCTTATAATAAGATACCGCACAAATTGAATAACTAAGAAAGATTTCTTTGTGATCATGTTTTTCTGACTACCACCATTTTTGCTCAATGTGAGGCATGTGAAGCAACACACATTTAATACACCACATGGAGCTGTCTTTCTCCTACATATGACATTCACAGCACACCTTAAGAACCCAGGAAAAGTCCTGAGACATCTGGAAAATATGCATGTGTGGTGCTCATCATAATAAAATTGCTGCATCATTTAGTTCTCACAGGCAGCTGGACGTGGCCAAGCTTTCATGCTGGTTAGGTTAGCATGAGGCTTTACAAAAGCATGCGTCACAAAGACAGGGAAACCCAGCCAAAAAAACAGATATGTGAATTTGTGTTGAAGGATGGCTAGGCAGAAGGACAGATGGAAAGTACAAAGATGAGCACAGAAGGAAAAAAGACTGACACACAGGAAAAAAGTGAACCTTCATTATGGATAGAAAAGGCTATGTGCTGAAGTTGAGCCCAGCTTGCATTCACCAACACACAGAACAGTGGGAGAAAGATGCAGGAGATACCTGGTGAGGCAGTGCTTGCTCCCCTCCTGTCACCAGCCTTTGTAGGTTAAAGACAGCATGGCATTTCTTCAAAAGTGCAGAAGACAGTCTTGACATCCTGGCAAATTCAGCCCTTCAATAAAATAAATGACTTCCAAGGCTGCATGTGAGATATGGCTTCACATATGGCTGGCACATTTTCCTACATATTGCCTGAACTGCCACCATCTACCTCACTGCCTTGTAAAGCACTTTGAGATACAGCTCCTTAGCTATTGAAGTTACAATATAAAATATAATTCTCCTTTGTATCTTAAGCTCAGAAAGCTCTTTAAATATGATATATACACTTCTTCACTGAAATCTAGATTTTTATCTGTACTTCTTTCATGTGAAAGTGCTACCCACAGATGCAATCCAGACTCCCTATGTAAATGTAACTAAATACTGCCCATACATTTATCATATATTTCATTAGATTAAACTAGATTAGGATATGTGTCATTAACCTGGCACCTTGTACATATCTGCCCAGTGAGGGACAGTAGCTGCTGGGAGTGAGACAGGAGTGAGTTGAAGAGGATAGGGAATGTTTGAGCATTATGAAAGACACTGAACAAGGATATTGGGACAGAGAGCACAGCAGAGAAGAAACAGTACAAAATGATATTCATAATCACTATAAAACCTCACAGGAGTCAACTATTTGACTATGGATCTGAATTTGGTTCCAAACATCTCTCTGTTTATAAACAGTCACTTCCAAAAAGCTTCTGAGCTGCTGAACAAAAACAAATTCCAGCCATGATCTGCGATAAACAGGAAACAAGCCAGAATAAACACTGCAGCAGGAACAAAGCCTGAAACAGAAAATACAGAGCCTCAAGGGACAGATACCGTGGAAAACATGAGGAAAGCATACTCTTGTGAATGGGATGAACATCTATGGCCAAGCAAAGGAGGAAGAGCTCCACCAGGTTTTCCAGCAGGGTGGAGAACCAAGGTGAGCTTTACAGCATGGCAGCAATTTCCCTGAAAGGTTCTGGGCTTTTCACCTTCAGAATAGAGCAGAACTGTGGTGCCATGCACTTGGGTTAATTGACTGGTGCCCACCATAAAATCTGGGTTAAGCCAGGCAGATGCTGAAGATCTGTTAGCAAACAACAGCTCCAGAGAAATGCCAGCCAAGAAGTAATTGTTCCTCCTCTTCCATGCTTTGAAAAAGCCTGGCTTTAGAGACTTCACTCAAGATACCCAACTTCTTCAGCTGGGAAAACCCTTCCAGAGTAAAGTGTGTCTAGCTCCCTTCACCAGAGCAAGGATGAGCTATGGTCAGCTCAGCTAACCCATGAGAAGACAGTGCCAGGCACCATAAAAAATCATAGCTGGGAACAAGCTGCCACTACCTTGTGCCAGCCCAGGGTCTCCCCTTGGAAAAATGCTTCTAAACATGCCCAGGGAAAGGAAAGATGTCGACACAGGTGACAGCATCACTTTACCAGCTTTCAGCCTTTGAAACGCACCCATCCTACTAGCAAAATCCCAAGCTGAACAACTTGGAGGATGAAGGACACCTGTGCTCAAGGGTACGTTTCATTCATAGTGATGCTTTACTGTAGAGACAAAGGAACCCAAGCCCTCATCCAAATGACAGGAGGCTTCCTTCTGTAATGGGAAGGCAGTGACAGAGCGGTGTATGCTCTGTAGCACAGACACTGTATGGGATGGTGGGCTTACATCCAGAACAAAAAGTTTTGTCTTTTCTTTTTTGTGTGTGTCTTTGTTTTTTATATGATGGAATTGAAAGTTTTCCTGCTGGGTTCTGAAAAGGGCAGAAACAATAACCTTTGCAATTAGCACTTGGCAGAACAAGCTCCTGTCCACAATAAATTAACGGAACCAATTAGGGAGGAGGGAAAATTAATCAGATGGCATAAGGTAAATCCCAGCTCTGCCAGCATATGAGCAGAGGCTGTTTCTGGAGAACGGTCACACAGGGACATCCTGCTGGGTCTAAGGAGGGACAGGCAAAGGCTTCCTTCCCAGTGGCCAAGCCTTGTCTCAGCCAAGGGAGGGGAGAGAAGTTAAAGCACGCTTCTTTTTTAAACCTAAACATAAATGTCATATGAAATTTATTGTGTTGCCCTCACCCTACTCATGGCAATCACAGCCCAAAGGGGCCTGTCAATGCATGGGGCTATTACAGACCAGTTCCCTCAAGAAATGAAGCTCTCAGCTGGGGTGTGATGGGTGGATATCACGGTGTTATCACTTCTCTTAACTCTGTTTGCTCAAAGGCCATCAATTCCTCCATATGGCATCTCATGTGTGTGGGACATAGAGGGTCCGTACTTACCACTCCACGTGGACAGCCCATTCTCTGTGACATCAACGTACTGCCTACCCCTGTTGCTTATGGCCATGGAGAAGCAGGCTCACCTGATCAAGACACAGAACCATAGCCAGTCCCATTTACAGTGGCTACAAAGACCACCACAATGGGAACTCATTGTATAAAAGTTTCCCAGTGCTCCTCAGCAGGTTGTGCAAGAGCAAAGATGGCCTGAAATAATAACACTTTCAGCCCCTACCTAGTCAACTTCACCCAACTGAAGTATAAAACTGTATTTCAGCTTTAGAAAGATATTTGATACAGCATCCCCTGAAAGTTCACTCTGATTCTCCATTCAAATTATTTTGGACATGAGAGATGACGTGTGCTTCAGAAAGAGAGTAAAGAACTATAAACTAGGCAAAGTGATAAACAGCAACTTGTCAAGATGGGGAGATGTGCCTGCTGGGGTTCGGCAGAGATCACTGTTAGACCCATCTTTTGTCACCTCTTCATTAACGAGCTGGAAAAAAGAAGTAAAACCCCCCAAAAAAGACTTGGCAGACCATGCTGTATTAGGAGATGTTGCCATCACGAGGGAAGGACGGAAACATAAAACAAATTAGGAGACAGGTTAGAAATCAGGGTAGAAAATAAAAGAACAGCAGAGAAAAATGTCTGTCCAGACAGATTTACAGAGGAAATCAAAACCATTCAAGCAACCAGAAATCCTGCTTTGCAAAGGGGGTTGGTATTTCAAATCCGTAGGCATTGTTAAACAATATCCAAAACAGTCCCTAGAAGAAAGCAAATGGCCATGTCAGAAAATTATTAATTATTTGCTGGTTTGGGGTTGGGATTTTTCTGTCTGAAAAGGAAATTCTCAAGAAGTGAGAATCTTGTGAACATTCCCAAGAACAGAGACCTGAAGATCAGTCCCCATGGACATCCCCACAGCCACTCCTAGTGAGTCACCCTGCGGGAATCCAGTCCCATTTCTTACTATCCAAAAAGCCTGTGGATGAGCAGGTCTGATTTCATAGCCTCAGAGTACATTCAACATCCACCTCTAAGGCTTTTTGAATTATTTTATTTCCCTCAGCAACCCTTTTTCCTTTAGCACAGGTTATAGAAACACTCAATTCCCAGCATCAGTGCTGTAAGAAAACACAAGTGCCCCTAGCATCCTTCGCCACTCAGCAGCACAGGAAGCTCAAAGGCGCCAAGCAATGTATTCATGCACCCAGAAAAAATCTCAAAAATCCTTAAGCAGACTCTAACTGAATGCAAAAAAAGAAGAAAAAAGGCACTGCAGGAGCAGGTCAGCGATCACCTGATTATAAGAGTTGTTTTTAAAGCCACACTTTAGCCGCAACGCTGCGAGGTGCATTGGTAGTTCACTCAGGTACCTCCTGGAATTCATCTGGGTGTGGACACAATGGAAACAACAAGATTTAAACAAGACGGATACACACAAACAGCCAGCAGGAGTAGGAGGACTGAAGAAATATACAGCACTGGTATTTTAGTGTGTGTATATGTATATATACATTTTTTCTTTAACTATGTATATATAGTATTAGATGAATATGCTCAGAAACCTTTGAAGATGATACAATGAGTTCTCAGTGTGAGATATCACCCTACCCAGGATTTTTTCCTATTCTTCCTTGCTGTTTCCTACTGGATTAGAAAGACAGCACTCTGGACTACAAATGAATACCAAGCCATTGCTGGCCTTCTCCCAAGCCTTAAATTGTTTATAGCTCACTCGATCTTCACTTACAGCCTTGGGTCTGTTAATTGAATTGCATCTTCTTTCTACAGCTGGACATTTTTTCCTCTTTTAAGCACCATGTTATCTAATCTGCACCTTTTGCATTTTGTGAAGTCTATATGTGGTACAGGAACCCAGTAAATCAGATTTAATACAGCAAAGAGCTCTTATATAAAGCTCAGCATTTTTTTTATTTAGGTATGTGTATGTCTGTTCAAAGTAAGGATTTGTGAAAATAATTGGATTTTCTTCTCAAGATTTAGGGATTTGTGGTGCTAAAGTGTGTTGAGGTGGAGTTTCTGCCATCATGTCTTCCTGACTTCCCAAACCGTGGAGTGGAGATGTTGCTGCTATCCTTTTCCTTACTAATGTAGCAGACTGCCTGGGATAGGCATGGTTTGTGTGATGGCATATGGACAGCTCTGAGCAAGAAGAGGGATCATAGATGAGTCAGGATCTCTAGAATAAACTTATAAGACACAACAGTGGCATGGTGAGAAATCCAGATCCCTGCACATCCCCCAAGACCTGTACAGCTAGTGCAATATGATAGATACAGTACCAGAGCAATGGTAAGTGGCATGATGGACCACTTAGTACTTCGTCACTCCTCACTTCTCAGCTGGCTCCTGCTGTGTTCAGCCACTTTGATTTAGAATGGTAGATGTGTTTTTTCTTGATTTCAAGTAAGGCATTTGATACTGTCTCCCACAGCATCCTCATAGATAAGCTAAGGAAATGTGGGCTTGATGATCAGGTAGTGAGGTGGATTGAGAACTGGTTGAAAGGAAGAA
>JBAFWW010050673.1:0-25199 GCA_036873685.1 Agapornis canus
GGCTCATGTTCATGTTCTCATCGACCACCACCCCCAAGTCCTTCTCTGCAGGGCTTCTCTGAACCAATTCTCTTCCCAACCTGTAGCTGTGCCTGGGATTGCCCTGACACAGGTGTAGGACCTTGCACTTGGCTTGGTTAAACTTATTAAGGTTGTCGCTGGCCCAATACACAAGTGTGTCAAGGTCCCTCTGGATGGCATTCTTTTCCCTCCAGCATATCGACCAAACCACACAGCTTGTTGTCATTGGCAAACTTGCTGAGGGTGCACTCAATCACTCTGTCTAGGTTGCCAACAAAGATGTTGAACAGGATCGGTCCCAGCACCAACCCCTGAAGGACACCACTCATTACTGATCTTCACTTGGATACCGAGCCATTTATTGCAGCTGTTTGTGTGCAGCCATCCAGCCAATTCCTTATCCATTCTGTAATCTATCTATTGAACTTATGTTAGTACAGTTTAGAGACAAGGATGTCATGCTGGACTGTGTAGAACACTTTGCACAGGTCCAGGTAGATGATGTCAATGCTTTGCCCTTATGTGTCAGTTCTGTAGCCTCATCGTAGAAGGCCACCAAATTGACCAGGCATGATTTGCCCTTAGTGAAGCCTTGTTGGCTGTCACCAGGCACTTCATTGTTTTTCATGTGTCCTGGCATGGTTTCCAGGAGAATCTGATCCATGATCCTGCCAAGCACAGAGGTGGGACTGACTGGTCTGTAGTTCCCTGGGTCTTCCATTTTCCCTTTCTTAAAAAAGGGGGTTATATTTCCATTTTTCCAGTTGTTGGGAAGTTCACCTGACTGCTGTGATTTTTCAAATATGTTGAGTGGTGGCTTAGCAACTTCATTCGCCAGCTCCTTCAAGACCAGTGGATGGACTTCATTAGGTCCTATGGACTCGTGTGTATTCAGGTTCCTAAGATGATCTTGAACTCAGTCTTCTCCTACAGTTGGCCTGAGGTCTTCATTCTGACAGTCCCTGCATTTGTCTTCCAAGACTTGAATGGTGTGATGAGAGCACTTGCTGGTGGAGATTGAGGCAAAGAAGTAATTGAGAACCTCAGCCTTCTCCAAATCCAGGGTAGCCAGTTCTCCCATTTCCTCCTGGAGAAGACCCACATTATCCCTAGTTTCTTTTGTTTGCAACATACCTATAGAAGCCATTCCTGTTTTTTGACATTCCTGGCCAGACTTGTTTCTGACTCTGCCATTATCTTTCCTGACCTGATCTCTAGCTTCCTGGACTTCCTGTATTCCACCCAGGCCACCTGTCCTTGTTACCACCTTCTCTGAGCTGCTTTTTTCATTGAGTTTCTTGGCAACTCCTTATCCATCTATGGAGACCTCCTGATCTTATGACTGCATTTTGCAGTAGAGAGCCTGGTGCTGAAAGGTCTGAGCTAAGGGAAGTGCTTAAAACCAGATGCAGAAATAGAAGTATTCAGCCAGAGTAGCGTGGTGCTCTAAGCAATGTTTAGGAGTTCAGATGTAATGCACAATGAAGCAGGAACTGTTTTTGAGAATCGCCCATACTGAGCCATAAAAAAACTTGGCTTGTATTGTGATTTGCTCTAATATCCATGCATTAAAGGTTCGTTGCAAGGTATGGGTGTACATATTGGTCATTTGGTAGGCGTTCACATTGTCATTTGATGTTTGGTTTTATTATTCCATTCTCTTCACACTGAAATAAATACTGAAAAATTAAACAAAATGCAAGACAGTTTTAAATTTGGTCATAAAAGTTGCTGTTGAGTAACTTAAATGCATGCATGATCTCTCTTTGTTTTGTCATTAAAGTTCTAAGAAGAGTGAAAGTTACCTTTTTAGATACTGTTCTGCGAATAGAACACGTGCCAGAAAACTCTAAAAGTGGAGCTGCCCTTGAAATCAGAATTGAAAGGTAAACCATTTTTTCTAATGTGTTTTTTTTCCTAAGGCACTTTTCGCTATTGTGCAGTGTATTTTACCCATGCACACACATTCTGAGCCCTTAGACACTCGCTCTTGCCTCTTTTTATAATGCCAGTGAACATTTTCTCCATTCAGCTTCCACTTAACGTGTGGGAGAGAATGGTATTTAACCATCAGATTACCAGAGTTCTGGGTTTCCCAAAGATAACTTAATAACTACTTCCAAAATGAATACAAGTTCTCAGATGTTCAACCGCCAATGGGTATTGTTGGCAGATCAGGCAATCTCTTTGATACACAAAAGGAACAGACCCTTTTGAGCAAGACACTAACATTTTTAGAGACAAAGATAGTCCTTTAGAGACAAAGATAGATTTTAGGTCCTCTGTGAGGTTTGAGAAGAGCCCACATGTATTCTGTACTTACTTTGAACTTGAATACAGTACACATTCTTAAAGTTGGTGGGTTTTTGAGCTATGGGATAAGTGTAATCATATTTTCTTGCTTAGTGTTGAAATCATTACTACATTAAATTGATTCTTACTGAGAAATGCTAGTTAAAAGTATTTGTGCTTAAACAGTTATAAACTGAAGGTTGTTATGGTCAGGAGAGATGTTAGTAAAATTGTAATTATTTTTCTTATGGAAGTCCAGTGCCAGGGCGAAGTTCCTTTTCTGTTCTTTAAAAACTAGATTGAGGGAAACAAATAGCATGTTGTTTGATGTTTGATACTGTTTTATTATAGAAGGATAAGTGTATTTTCCCACCATAAATTTTATTATGTGGGGACTTGCATCGTTTTAGGAGTTTACTGTCTATGCTGCATTTCAGTATTACAGCATAAGGAATTTAATTTCACTGAAATTGTACCGGACTGGCGGCTGTTCTCTCAGTGTCCATATCTTATTTTGACAGAATGTTCCTTTCATGTCCTTCTGTACCACAGAAAAGTTTTAGATGGCAGGTTATTAAAAACCCACGTTTTTGAAGTGAGAATTGTGTGTGTCGGAATGGAAGTGTGTGTACAGATGTGTTGGGCAGACTCCTTCACTTTGTGGTCAGATTAGATGTAAGTGCTAGGATATGTTCACACCAGAAGCATGGCACAATTGTCCTGTGATGCCCTGTAGAAAAGGCAAGATTTCCACCCATTCCAACAGAGGGGTGGTTTCTCTTTTCAGGACAGATTGGCATTATAGGTAGTCCAAAGAGAGAGAGAGAGCATGTACAAACTTGGAGGCTAAATGGTGTGATAAATGTAACAATTTACATGCACCTACCCTCTTTATTTCTTTTCTTTTATTCCCTAGAACTATGTACTGTGATGAAACTGCAGATGAGTGCTCTGGAATTAATGTGCATCAGCCCACAGCTTTTGCACATAAGTTACTGCAGCTCTCAGGTGTCTCTTTCTTCTGGGATGAGTTTCCTGCATCAGCAAAGTCCTCCCCAGTGTGTTCAGCCACACAGCTGGTAAAATTAAATGCATTATATATGAATGTAAATTAATAAAAGGATAGACTTTATATATATTTTATACATATAAAAGGCATAACATGTATTTATATATTATTTATTCTGAAGGATATAGGGATTCAGCTTCTTGAATCTGTGTTTGATAAATTTCATAGTTGCCTCCTGTTTGATCTTGAGGGGAAAGGAAGTGGAGACTTTAGAACTGAGTAAATTTTACTATGTGGTGTACTAGAATCTGGTTGCAACCTGAATGTGTAGAAGTCCTGTAGTTCACTGTTCTGTGGGAACTTGCTCTGCTTTTTTGCAAAGGCCTGTTTCACCTTTTACATTACTCGTTTCATTCACAGTGATGTACACATGCTTTTAATGTCATTATCAAATTTATATTTGTGTTAAGATTGTTTGAAATGCTTGTTGGTTTTGTTTGTTTGGTCTTTTGTAAGAAATGAAATACATTCTTATTCCTTTCTCTGCAATGTTTTAAGGCAACTGAACCAAAGCTTTCACCTAGCTGGAATCCAAAAATCATTTATGAGCCACATCCACAATTAACAAGAAACTTGCCAGAAGTTACTCCTTCTGATCCTGTCCAGATCAGTAAGCTGATTGGTAGAATGGAGTTGAGTCTAACATTAAAGCAAAATGAAGTACTTCCTGGAGCTAAGGTTAGTCGTGCTTTCCTGGTCTTTGACTAAATTAATAGTTACATAGGAATTTATTTATCTTTTTTATTTTCTTCCTGCTGCATGCAAACAGTTGTGAGATTCTCAAGGGGAAAGAATCCCCTTATCTTTGTTGTAGATTCTCTGCATTTGAAACGAGTAAATATGCCTAGTAAGACATCTTTATAGTGGCCAGACTAGTCAGGAACACACTGAAATCTGGTAAAGTAGAATTCCTTTATGTTAGACTGGATTTATATATTGGAGTAACTCTTTACAAGGTTGTTTTGTATTCATGAAGCTCTGCTGCTGTTCATTACAGTAGAAAAGTTTATTATGTCCAGCAATTTCTAGTCAATCTTTAACTTGTTTATTCAGTTGAGTCCTCTGTAAAGTGAAATAACATATATATTATGTGGTGTGAAATAGAAAAATGCTGTCTGTTTCAAAAGCATGAATGGTTAAGGCAGTAAACACCTTGAAATTAACTGATGTCCAGGTGTTTCTGAAGATTAGATTTTGTTTTTTTCAACTTTAATATCATTATATGTCTTTTTTAAGTAGCCAAAAGAAAACTGTCAAGTGCAAAACCGAGACTAATTTGTGTTCTATAGGAAATGTTTAGTATAATAGAATGCAGAGCAGTGGTCTCTGCAAAGTTGGGTTTGAGTACAGGCAAAACGCTGTTGTTAACACTAAACAGCAGCAACACCAGAACTAGTGAATGGATGTAACGTTACACGACAAAATTAAAGAAGGACCTCTTTTTTTGATTTAGTGGATAGAACTCATGCAGACTGGAAAGAGCAGAGATAAAATACATTGCTTAGTCTAGGTTAAACTTTTAGTCTGGAAACTGTATTATGTTAAACAAGTTTATTAGACTTGGCATTACAAACATGTAAACTACAAAATGTAAGTTCGTGGCAAGTGTGACACACTTCAGTAATTTATTTTTCTCCAACTCTTTGTGGAAGATATTAAAACTAGTAGGAAACAGTACACAGAACTTGATCATTTATTTTTCCCACTTAGGTAAATATTCCCTTGCAGTCTTTATGAGCAAAAGTACATTTTCATATAAATTCAGTCCACTGAATGCCTTCCTTCCCTCCATGACTGTGGTGGGTTGACCTTGGCTAGTTGCATTATACCCGTCCAGCTGCTCTCACTCACACTTCTCTACAGCACAGGGGGAGAGAATGTGATGAAAAGCTCAGAGATTGAGGTAAAGATAATAATTGAGCAGTTACTGTCATAGGTACAGCAGCCTCAGCTCAGGGAAAATAAATTGAATTTATTGCCAATTAGATATTGCTAATTAGATGAGAAACAAACCAAATTGCCTTCCTCTCGCCGATTTTTCTTCCCAGGCACACCTTCATTTTAGTGTTCCCAACTTCTATACTTCCTCACCAGCTTGAGCAGCGCAGGGAGGATGGAGAATTGAAGGGTTACAGCTAGTTCATAATCAGTTCCTCTCTGCTGCTCCTTCCTCTTTGTGCTTTTCCTGTAGTCTGGTGTGGGTCCCTTGCATTGTGGTCCTTCACAAACTGTGGGCCCTTTTCATGGGTTAAAGTCCAGCAGGATAAACCTGCTGCTGCATGGGGCATCCATGAATCACAGTTCCTAACAGGAGAACCTGCTTCTGTGAGGCTTTGTCTCCATGGACTGCAGCACCTGCCAGGAGCCTGCTCCTGTTTGGGCTTTCCACAGGCTAGAAGTTCCTTAAGGGCACAGCTGCTTTGGCACCTGGAGCCCTTCTCCCCCTACTTCTTTCCTGACCTTGGTGTTTGTAGGATTGTTTCTCTTGCTGGTTTTAGCTCCCTGCCCATGCAGCATTTTGCCCCTTCTTAAATGTTTTCACACAGGCACCACCAGCTTTGCTGATGGGCTCAGTCTTGAAGTGTTCTTGAAAAGTGTTTGGTTGTTCTGGTCTTTTTTCTTTTTTAGTTGGATGTAGATGGCCAGATAGACTCTGTACATCTGTTTCTGTCACCAAGGCAGGTACATCTTTTGTTGGACATGGTGGCAGCAATTGCTGGACCAGGTAAGTGAACATTCTGTAAATGTTACATATGTATTACAGTGGGTGAAAAATAAACTTTTCAAGATAAACAAGTTTCCTCAGGTCAAATATTACTTGTGTTGGTAGATGATTATTAATTTCTATTAGAAACTAGCAAAGTAGTTTTGTAGCTTCTCTTGAGTAAGGCTATGATCAGTTTATTGACTGAAATTGCAAATTGTACATGCAGGTAATGAAAATTCAGGTAACCAATAAGTCTTATCAAGTGGCTATATAATAGAACAAGAAATGGGGAAATGGTAAGTGGAGAAAATCAGGAGCTCAAACAGTGCTGTCTCACAAGTTTGGTTCATTCTCTGTCCTGTGCTTTACTGAAAGGCAAAAAGTATGTAGAACAGATAGCAATTGTGTTCATTTGTCTACATTTGCAAAGTAATAGCAGTGTTTCAAATACTGCAGAAGCAGGATGGGGGTGTTTTGGATCCCTGTCCTCCAACTCTTCCCAATGTAACAGCACTTTGATGAAAGTAGATAGTATATTTTTGAAAAGATTTGTCATGTCTTGGGTAAATGCTTAATGCTCTTACAATGATACTGATACATTTTTTGTATTGGACTGCTTAATTCTTTTTGGATAACTGGAAAAGGGTCGTGTATGTGTCATCTTCAAAGAGAAATTTTGTTAATTCCTTAATAGCTGGATCTTTCAGAGATTGCACTGACTGAGAAGGGAAATAGTGTTGATATTACATGTGAATACATTTGCATGTATGACCTTAAAACGTTTTCTTCAGATTTGAAATTAAAGAACGCTGGGGAGAGTGTAATTTCTTTTGGACAAGTGAAATCTTCAAAACAACAGAATGCATGTATATCCACATTGACATACAAGAGAAATTGTAGGTATAGATATACACGTGCATATTCTATACAGCAACAAGAGTTGGCTAATTTCAGATTTGGTTTTGATTTTTCTTTGGGGTGCTGTTAAGGAAATTACAGTGGCCTTCTGTCTTATTTTTAATTCAGAGAGCCTAAGCAGGATAGAATTATCCAGTAAAGACAGGAAGAACCGGCCGATGCAACAGGAGGATGAGTATCGGATTCAGATGGAGTTGAAACGTTACTTAAGGAAAGAGTCTTTGTCAGCAGGGGCATCATCTGAGCAAAGCTTCTATGAGACAGAGAGTGCCAGAACGCCTTCCAGTCGCGGCAAGTATAAAACATGATGCAGCATAGTGAATAACCTGACGTTAAGATTATATAAATCAGTTGTTCATCTTTTAATCTTAGGAATTTAAGTATCAGAAGATATTTGATGTAGAATAATGGTGCACTTCACTTGTACTGCTGAATAAAAAATCAGGCTAGGCTTGATTCAGCATTTCATTAAAACTGTTCAGTAATGTGTATGTTGCTGTGTAACACAGTAAATGCACATGCCATGTAACATAATTTCAAATGCAAGGTTGAGGAAATTAAATCTAGAATAATAGTTGCTTTGCCCTCATATTTGTACTTTTATTTTGGTGGTTACTTTTAATGTAAAAACACAAACTGATTTGTCAAAAGGCAAGTGTATGAATTCATAGAAATAATGCCAACTTGAATATTAAACGGAATATTTGACTGCTTTAGTATTTATGATTTTTTAATTTTTTTAATAATCCCTGTCCAACTACTAGTTGAAGTGTCAAGAGAACTTGGAACTTCTGTAAATAATATATTTAGCTGCCTAATCTGTCTAGCAATTAGATTTCTGAACTACTGAATATGTTTCTGTTGAAAGTAAAGGTTTGGGGTTTTTTGTGTTAGAAAATAACACTTTACTATCTGTGATTCTTACTAGAAGAAGAAGTTTTCTTCTCAATGGCTGAAATGGACATGTCTCACAGCCTTTCCTCCCTTCCACCTCTTGGAGACCCTCCAACCATGGATCTGGACCTGTCTTTAACCAGTACATACACAACTACGCCAGGGGGTTCTCCACTGAGCACTACAGTGGTATAGTATTAACTACCTTTAAAATGTTTTTGGAATTAACCCTTTTGTCTGAAACTGTTGCATAAATATTCTTTACAATATCAAGAACGATTGCAGAATTCTAGGACAATTGAAAATGTTTAGTAAGTCTTTTTCATTATGAACGTTGTATTGGGAAGTTTCTTACCCGTTTGGTTACCAGGGAATGGAACGTATTTGTTTTCAAATGTCTTTGAGCTTATATGGGTTGCTTTATGGTTTATTTTCTTTTTAATAACTGCATGTTTGCCATCTGGGCTTTCTTTTAATATGGACTTACAGAGGCAGTGACAATAAAAAGTACAAAATTGTTGTATAACATCATTTCTGAAACAACAATATTGCTGTTGATATGTTGATATGCTATGTAGATATTGACAACAATGCTGTCAATATTGCCATATTTCCCAGATCTCTTATGTCTCTAATGTTTTGGATAATGAAAGCCCTGGGGAACAGTTCTGCTATTTACAGAGAAACAGGAGACTATAAAATTGAGAGAGCAGTGTCCACTTTAAAAATATGTGGGTGTAGACAATCATAGAATTAGAAAGCGTAGCCCAAAGTAAATATCTGTGTTGCTTAATAGAGCACTGGTATGTCATGAAATGTTTATGCATGTATTTGCTTTTCTGTTCCTTAACTTATTATTTGTGTTTGATCTGAAGGTTAACATCTACTTGTTGGGTTTAAGATCATATTCTTTTCTTTTAGCTTCAGCCAACTTGGGGTGATTTTCTTGATCGTAATAAACAAGAACTACAACCTCCAAGAGGTTCTTCACTGACAACCAATATGGTTCATCAGGCTTCCTTAAGAAGGACATGTACGTAAAAATGTTGTTTTGCATTCTGCTCCTTAGATAATTTTGGAAATGAATTGTTATGCAGCAACTTGGCAAAAAGAAGTGAAAAATAAAAGTAAGATGATTTTATAAATGTGTTATTGCTGAAAAATTATGTGAACTTAATTTTGTATTTCAGCTATTCCATCCAGATCTGTTTCTGTGGATGAATCCAGACCTGAGCTTCTTTTTAGACTGGCAGTTGGAACTTTCTCAGTGTCTGTACTTCATATTGACCCTTTACCCCCACCTGAAAGTTCACTGAATCTTAACCCATTGACACCAATGGCTCGGGATTTCTTTACCCGAATAGAAAAGATTGAGCCAGTTAAGTTTTCAACAGAAGATTTTCTGTCCTTCCGAGAAGTATTTGCAGAAGCTTGTTCTCATGATCACCTTAGGTATAACTTTGCTTATTAATAAATATAATTAACAAAAATATATGTTAAGTAAACCTGAATAAAGTTTATTTACATAGAAATCGTATCACTTAATACTTGAATTGCATTAGGATACTTCATTAATTTCAAAATAGCCTTGAATTTTGACATCTGTTGTCCAAGACTTTTTAAAATAAAAAACCAAGTGCATTAAAACCAACGTACCCCTTTTCAACAATAGATGAATTAACCTAGGTACAGTTTCTACCACAGAAATGCAGAGTCAAGAATCATTAAGTAAATTATTTCTTTAGAAACAGCTGTATTTTGCAGGATCATATTTATTCATATTTATTCAAATCCTGGGTTTTCTTCTTGAAAGAGTTTAGGGCTTTGCTTGAATCAAAATAATATATCAGTAGCAATGAAAAGTACCTGTAAGCAGTACCATAAAGTTAGTCAGCAGTCTTTTTTTCCAGTTTTTACCATCCCAATACAGTGTATGAAGTAAAATTTTCAGGGTGTATCTACAGTTTCTTCCCTTACGCATGTAATTTTGACTGAGGCGTTTAACTTTTTCATAAGGATTCCCAGCTTTATGTGACTTGCCCCTTAGGTTAGATGTCTAAAGTGTTCTTTACAAATACCTCTATACTGATCATTGCTGAATGTGTAACGTAAGTGAGTTCTGTTGTCATTGTTGCTAAAGCTGTTATAATTGGAAAATGATATAAAATGTTATAATTAGCTGTTATAAATCTGTTAGAATTTTTACTTATTTTTGAAGAAATTATGTTAGTTTTATTCTGAAAAGGATTGTAGAGATCATTTACATGTTTCAAGCTTGACTTTTCATAATTGCATTGGTTTATGCTACTTTTCATAAATCATAATTTTAATAATTCAGATTTATAGGTACTGGCATTAAAGTGTCCCATGAACAAAGGCAAAGGACTGCCTCTCGAAGCTTTAGTACTGATTTATCCATTGGGAATATGGAATTCCTGGAATGCCTTTTTTCTACTGACTCTCATTCCATTCAGCCTCACTATACAGAGGTATGTAAAAAATACAGGGAGTTCCATAGAAAAGAAATGTTAATTGTGTAACTGATAATGCTAGATTTTAAAATGATTGCAATTTTTGACTTTCTTTTTAAGTATGTTATGGGTTTAAAATGTAAATTAATAGAGAACAAATATAATAAATAGAGAACCAGGCTTCTGTCATATCTGGCAGGAATAGTGGTAAGTAGCCAAAGTCTGCTAGTTTACTTCTCTTATGCTCAGCACAGTTTGGGAGTTAATGTTTTCCGGAAACCAACTGATGGAGTTGAGCAATGTGAAGGTGTCTTTTGGTGATGATTATTCTACTAGCTATTTTAATGGTCAGAGACATCCAATACAGTGGCTGAACAAGTGGTTGGGCTGGGGCTCTCTTCACTGACTTGAATGTGGGGTTGCTTACTGTCTGTTCTAGGTAAAATGTCATAGGTATCTTTTCCTGTAGTAACTCTTTTCTCCTGAAGTGTTTTTAACTTTCTTTTTCTGTAGCTACTGACATTTCATTCTGAAAAAGGAAATGATTCTCATGCGGTGCCATGCCTTCAGCTTCATTATAAGCATTCAGATAATAGAGGACCTCAGGTAAGATGAGACCAAGTTTCCATATCACAGTTTTTGTCTAATTCATTTTAACAGAAAGGTATCTTTCTTGTTAAACAGAGTCCTTGACTCTCAGTTATTATAGTTTATTTCATTGTATTGTTTTTAAGGATTTTAGTGCTTTTTCTGTTTTCTTTCAGGGTAGTCAAGGGAGGCTCAGTTCTGTTCCACAGAAAGCAGAGTTACAAATAAAGTTAAGTCCAGTGTTTTGTGAGCTGGATATTAGTATTGTAGACAGATTAAATTCCTTGCTTCAACCACAGAAACTAACTACAGTGGAGATGATGGCATCTCACATGTATGCTTCTTACAACAAGCACATAAGCCTGGTAAGTTGAAATTGATAAACTTGCTGATTGCTTGCAGGAGGAAGGCAGGATGGCACTCTGCCTGGGGTTGCTAATTCTGATTGATGGGTGGAGGGTTTCTTTGTTTGGTTTTGGTTTTTTATGGTTTGTGTGTGGTGTTGGTTTTCTGGTTGGAATTTTTTGTGGTTTTTCTTGGTTTTCAGCTTTTTTGGTGGTGTGGGGTATTTTTTGTTTAGTTGGTTTTGGGGGGGCTGTGCATGGAGGGGTTCCCTTTTGATACAGAACAGTAGCCATCCGATGTAGATACTAATTTTGGATTCAGTGATTTCATGCTTGATAACAGACCTAAAAGCAATGGTAGTAGCTTCACAGACTGCATAAGTTCTCTGCTTCTTGCAGCAAGAGGAACTAGGCAAAAAAGAAGAGTCTTGACTGATAGCTAATCCCTAATCCATTCCATCACACAACAGTTTATATCAACTGTTGTTGACAATTCCACTTCTATATTGAAATCTTCTGGTGTCGCAGTCAGCCCAGTTTCCTCTGCTGTGCCTTACCTGCTTTTGAAGTAGGTGGTAGAAAGGATGGGGAACAGATGCATTGTGTTCTAGTGGCTGAGTACCAGCAGAAGTTGGAGCTTGTTAGTCTTGGTTCAGGTTGTCAGTGGGATTTAAGTGTTAGTATATTTAGCACAATAACATTAAACTGAAGGGTTTTTTTGGAATACATGATGTAGGGTTGATGCAATTAACTGATTTTCTATACAGCACAAATATCTTCATGTAGTTTTATTGTTGCTTTGACTGATTACAGAAAATAAGTATTCAAATCTTAAAGAATCCTCATTTAAGAAACTTGTAAAACTTCAACAATTTCTATCAATGTGGTTATGTTGTGAAAGCTTGATTCTTTTCAGTGATGGTCAGCAATAAGCTGTGCTTGGAAAGGTTTTGAATGACATGTCAGTGATGGGAGCTGAAAGCCATGACTTAATGAAAGGGGCAAATGTGTGTGATAATAGTTCCTGAGTTCTCTACAATAGCATCTGGAAAAGCAAACAAAGTAATCCATGAGGCATGCTATTCCTAACTGCAGTTGAGGATTGTTTGTTTCTCTCACTTTCTGACTTTAGAGAGAAAGCCATTTTTTGAGATCACTGGTCTCTGCAAGTGCTTGATTCCTAACTAAGTAGACTCTCAGCAGCACCAATAACAGAATAACGTAAGAGTAATACTAATTGGTCCTGATATGTGTGCTTTGTGTCATATGTGAAAATAATATTTTTCATTTTTAGACACTGCATAATCAAAGCTTTTCCCACAGTCACCTTTAGTGCAATATTCCTAATTAATTTTTTTTCTCCTTTACTTTGTTTTTTAGCATAAAGCATTTACTGAAGTTTTTCTGGATGATTCACATACTCCTGCAAACTGTAGAGTTTCAGTTCAAGTGACTGCCCCAGCATTAAATCTGTCTGTTCGGTTCCCAATACCTGACCTACGGTCAGATCAGGAAAGAGGACCGTGGTTTAAGAAATCACTTCAGAAGGAGATTCTTCACCTTGAATACACAGATGTGGAATTTAAAACTGAGTTTATTGGAGGGTCAACTCCAGAACAAGTTAAATTAGAGCTTACCTTTAAAGAGCTAACTGGTAAGAATGTTAACATGATAACAAATACCTTTTTTGGTTTCCCAAATATTACATATAGGAGACAAAAGTCCTCTCATATGTATTAACACAGGAGTGTCTTTCCACCTGAATTTTTGAACAGATGCATTTGCTGCACTTTAGTGTTGTGTACTAAATACCAGCACAGGGCAAAATAATACTTAAAAGGCTAATGTGTGTAAGGTGTACTGCTTGCATTCTACTTTATTAATATCTATCTAGTATTTGTGCTACTTTCTGTTATATTGTTGTACCTCTTTGTTTCTATTTAGTGTATCTCTGGGATCTATCATGATTTTAGAAGATTTGTAGAGGGTTACTACAGCTACGGAAATTAGGAATCTCATATCTAGAAGAGAAGTGAAGGATGTCCTAAATAACTGTTATTTAGAAAACTTTAATACCTTTATGCCTTTAATATCTTTCAAATTAATAAATCTGTGAGACTTGTTTGTATTTACAACCTTCTCAGCTGATTTGTCATTCTGTGTACTTGTCAAGGCTGTGACATAATGTAGTGATGCTATAAATGTAAATGCAGATATCTGCATTGGAAGCATCTGGTTTTCTAACTGCTGCTGGTTAGAAGATAATGTGAAATAATTTTTGATCTAAAGATTGGTATTTCTTTTTTTGAGGAATAGATGGCATTTACATAAGTGCCATTATAATAGCATTGACAAAGTACCCAGTTGGACTCTAACTGAGGAGTGGGCAACCTAAAGCTAGCA
This sequence comes from Agapornis canus, assembly GCA_036873685.1. Lineage (NCBI taxonomy): Eukaryota > Metazoa > Chordata > Aves > Psittaciformes > Psittacidae > Agapornis > Agapornis canus. The sequence goes on from JBAFWW010050673.1 coordinate 13,708, forward strand.
GTTGTCATTCCTGTATTAATTAAAAAAAACCCATTCTTTTCTGTTCAGGTTCATTTGAAGAAGATAATGCAGAAGCACCAATAAAATTTTTCCAAGTGTCTGGTGGCATAGATGGAGATATAACCTCATCATCAGACAGTTTTGACTGGCCTCGGTAAAATAATGTGATTTTCTGGTGTGGGTTGTTTGGATTTTTATGAAGCACTCTTACTTTTCTAATTTTAATACAGACTGGCTGTGTAGGAAATGCTTAAAATAATTTGCAAAGAAAGAACATGTAGCTATTGAAAAGAACCCAAGTTTTTTTCTTCTTAAATATTGAAAAGTCCACATTTATGATAATGCAAGATTGTTTTGATGTACAGTGATTTCTGCATAGAACTGAGTAAATGTCAGTGAAAGTTAAATTTCATTGAAAGTTAAGAAACCTGAAACTTTTTCCTACCTTTTTCTTCCTGACACTTTACCTTTTCTGCTTCTTTTACATTAAAGTCTGAATACTAAACAGAGAAAACCTCAGTGGAATTTCACTTCAAAATATTAATGTAAGCTGATACTCGGCTAATAATGACAGTAAGGATAATTATATTGCGACTGAATTATTGGAGCTTAGATCACATGTACGGCAATATAATACTTCAGGAGTTAGTGAACAGAAGGACCTAACAGCTTTAGCATGTAATAAGATATTTAAAGAGGCAATTCTAGACTTGCAGCAAAATCTGCTGCATTTATTTTTTGCCACAAAATTTAGTAGCTTTATGACAATGTGTTTGGGCATCTTTTCATCATGGTTTTCTTTTATAATGGTACAAATACATTCTTTTTTTACAACAGTCTGTATGTGTAATACACTATGTCATGTAGCAGAGCATTTATTAATAACAGTTGATGGTCTTATGATACAAGCATTATTATGGGAGAGTGCTAGGCTTTTCAAAGGTCATGTAATGGTCACCTGATAGAGTTGAAAAAAGCAGACACTAACATTCACAACCTGATGGCTCTTTTTCCACATCTCTCTGTGCCTGTAATTTTGGTGGTTTTATTAATGGTGTCAATTTTTCTAATAGATTACATATTGTCTAACAAAAAAAAATCCCTGGTCTTTGGGCTATTAAGTCTATGTGTATTTAATGGCTAGCTAGTAGAGCTGGAGTACATGTAACAGTGCATCAATATAAAAATTCCAAGCATCTCTAATGGCTTATTCTGCATAACTTCTTCAATGTCAGGATTGTATTGAAAATAAACCCTCTGGCTGTGCACTCTATTCTGGAAAGGATAGCAGCTGAGGAGGAAGAAGGTGATAATAACTTTCAAGAGGAAGAAGAAGGAGGGTCTCATTCTTTGAAGGATGTCTGTGATATTAGAAGACCAGAGCCTTCTCCTTTTTCTTCTCGTAGGGTCATGTTTGAAAATGAAGAGGTACTACAAAATTTTGTTACTGCTTTGTGCTTATGGTAGACAAAATTAATATTCTTACTACTTTATGCACATCGTCTGTCTTCCGGTTTTGGCTTGTTGGTTTGTTCTTGGTTTGGGGTTTGTATTTTTTTTACTTGAGCGTTTTCTGGTTTTTCTTTCAGATGGTGATGCCAGGAGATGTGGTTGAAATGACTGAGTTTCAGGATAAAACAATTAGCAATTCTCACTATGTATTGGAACTCACGTTACCAAACATTCATTTAACGTTACCAAACAAAAGCTTTTATGAAAAACTGTACAACAGGCAAGTATAATTGGTTTTGCTTGGTTATCGTGACCTGTACTTTTAGATCTGTATCTGTTGTTGATAAAAGCAACTGAATGAGCAGCTGTAGCAGGAATTCCCTTGTATAGTTTTCTAAGAACATTAAAGGCTATATAAATATTCTTCCAAATTAACATCAGAGACACCACTGACATATACCTGATCAGTGCCATAGCATCCATCTGCTAAAAAGAAGTGTTTGGCAGATTTTATGAGCAAAGGGTAAAGTTAAATAGTCATTAGCTTTCAGAGACTGCTTTGTTCAGATCTCTGTTCTCACTGTTTCATTTTGCTCTGATCCCTGTAATTTATTTTTTTTAAAGTTGCATTCATTTTTATCCTTTTTATTCAGTGATATTCTGTCTAAAAATTCAGAGTTCACAAGGCAGGCAGTGGAAAAACCCCTAACTGATCAGTTTATAAGCCTTATAAAGGCTATGAAAATGTAGAGAAAGTGGACACAACTTAAAGATTGGCATTCATCATTCATTTTTTGGTTTAGTTTTCTGTCTGAAAATAAATATAACTAGATTAAATCAACTGAAAATAGGCATTATTCTGGTGATTAGGTACGCAGAGAGATGCTGATCAGTTTTAGCTTCTGGTAGGCATTACTTTACTTCCAGAGCATTTTTTCACTTTCAGAGTGTCAAAGCCGAACCTTTCATTAAGTATTCTCTTGGTGTACTCATGTACTGGATGTCACATGCGTCTGTAACCCTGGCAGACACAAAGTCACTTGGAAGTAGAACTGTTTCCTGCAACATGGTTGAAAATTGATGTGATAAAATAGGGTTTTGTCACCCTTTCTTCAACCTAGTGAGCTAATTCACACCTATTTACAGTAGACTTTGATAGGTGCATAACATAAGTATAGCAAAAAAGCTACTTTTTAGTTTTACTCATTAATGCATTATTCTTTCTCCTGCTCTTGAGCATTTTTTCCTTGTTTATAAAACCTGTAGTCTGCAAAGGCAATATTGCTTGACTGTCCTTATATTATAAGTGGGAATGTAGTCATATATTTTGTATAATGATAATGTATTTCTTCCTAGGATCAGCAATGATTTATTGTTGTGGGAACCCACAGCTCCATCTCCTGTAGAAACTTTTGAAAACCTTTCTTATGGTGTTGGACTATCTGTGGCCAGCCAGCTCATCAACACTTTCAGTAAAGACAGCTTTGGTCAATTTAAATCTGCAGTTCATTATGGTAATACACTTAATAAATCATGTAGAACTATAGTGATTCAAAAATATAATTATCTGAAGTGATGAAGCTGACAATGGAAAGAATTTGTAAACTTAGAAGAAAGGATTTACTTAAAGCAGGAAGAAAAAACTATAAGATTACTGTATAATCAAGTAAAATAAGTGTGAAAATGAATTATATTACTGATGGAAAAACAATGAGATATTGGCATAATATGTGTACTAGTTAGAGAGTTAGATGTTTTTCATTTTATCTATTAGATGATGAGAGTGGATCTGAGGAAGAAACACTACAGTATTATTCCACTGTTGATCCAAACTATCGTTCACGCAGAAGGAAAAAGCTTGACTCTCAGAATAAGAACTCACAAAGCTTTCTGTCTGTTCTGCTAAATGTGACACATGGATTAGTATCAATATTCACAGATGTAAAGGTGAGAGACATTGGGGCTGAAAAATCTGGTCTGTTCTGATCATGGGATCCCCTTCATGTTATATGTACTATGTTTGGAAGGAAGAAGTGCTTATAACAATAATTCTGTATTCATTTTTTTGTGCTATAGACAATAATGCAATACAATATCTTAGCAATTGTGTTTGCTTTACATAAGAAACTAAAATGCAAGCGGGAAAATAGGTATGGGTAGCAAGTGTTCTTGGTTTAGACTGTCTAATTGCAGCAAACTCAGTAAGCAGTTTTATCATTTCTGTTCTTCCTTCAGCAGGATGATCGAAGTACACTGGAAGGAAAATACGGTGAATTCTGGTTGGAGTTCAACAGTGGTTCACTTTTCAGTGTGACTAAATATGAAGGCTTTGAGGACAGACACTATGTTTGCCTCCATTCTAGCAGCCTCAATTTATATCATCAAGGTAGGGGTGGGATTGAGGTGGCTTTGGGACTAGATTTATAATAAGATGAGCTTCAAGGGTTTTAGGAGAAATGCTGTCTTTGCTTTCTTCCTTTTTTTCCTCCCTCTTACAGTGTATCATTTGGCACAAGAGATTTAGTTCATGAGTAATGCTCCTAAATGCTGCAGTAATACAACTTAATGATGACTGTATTTACTTAGTTACAGTTTAGCACAAGTTCTTCTTGGCAGCTCTTGGTCTTTAAAGGTACTGTGTTTCTCTGGCATATTAGCTGGACAGTCTGTTCCTTATTATGAAAGTAAACACTTCCTACTTGTTACTGGTTATTCAGTTTTAAAAAGGTACAGGTTAGCAGTGGCTACTGTATGTTTCCTGAGTACCTACTTGTAGTTAGCAGGTGAAGAGTTTTAAAGTTTTAAGTTGACTGTGTCATTTAGATGGCTGGCAGCCCCCATGTAGTTAAACCTTAGGTTTTCCTCCTCAAATGTCTCTGAATCAGTGGTAGGCAAGTTAAAGTACTTTTTAGTGTAAGGCTTAATTACTGTGTGTCTAGAAGCTAACCTGGCTCCATAAAATGAGGAGAGACATATATCTCTCTCCATGTAATCTGTAGATTTCTGTCCTTGTTTTCAACTTTGCCATTTTGTTGGGCAAATAAAAAAGCCCTATAGTCACTTTGAATATTTTAGCTAAACCCATGGGTTTAAATATTACATGACTTGTAACCTCCTCTTCACACTTTTTGTTTGTCAGTGTGTGTGACTAACTGATAAGTAATTTTAAAGGTATTAAGCATAAAAAGAATTTTCCTTACCTTTTCATCAGTAACAGCTTCGAAGCACAAGGTAACTCATTCTGAAATCTCTTTGCAGGTATGGTAGATGGGGTTGTCCCCTCCTCTGAAGTACGACTGCCCAGCACAATACGTCCCCATTGGTTAGAACCTACTATTTGTTTTTCTGAAGAAGATGGACTTAGCAGGACTACTTCAGATGGTGTAGGAGTGGAATGTCCAAGTATGCTGACTGTTGCAGTCAAAATACAGTCAGATAAAATAGAGAGCAATACAAAGGTTTGTGGCTTTAAATTTGTGCTTTTGTAAATTGAGTTATCTCAGTTTATATGCAAACACCTAGATGTGGGTTTACAAGGGTTAGAGACGAAGGAACTGTATAATTCTGAGCCATGCATCCTCAAACTATAATTTTTTGTTAGAATCTTTTGGGTAGATTGCAAAATTCAAATATCAGCATAATTTATTAGTTCTTCCCATGCTTCACTTTGCTGCTCACACTTTATTTTTTTTACTAAATGCATTTCTTGGCCAGATGAGCTTTCTTCTGGTTTTCATTTGTCTGAGTTTTAATCTGGTACAAGAACAAATATAAAGAGTTAAAAGCTTTCTGCCCAGCTTACTAGCAGTCTTATCTAATAGGCAGCCTTTGCTTCCTGATTTTGGAGTGGCACTTGTAAATGAGTGGTGTGTTTGGCTTTGAGAGTAGTTTTCATTATCATGGCTAAATGATGACAAACAGCTTTGCAGAGCAATCTAGAGAAGAAGGAATATGCAGACCAGCATAGTGTTGTGGGGACTCAATTGACTTGAATTTGAACAGCATAAGAAAGAACTACATTGAGTTGGTACTCCTGGTAATTCCTGGTGAATCCCAGAAAGAATGAACAGGAATCCTTCCTTCTTATCCCCACCACAAACTTGTCATTACTAAGCGATCCTGTTGCAAAAAGTAATACACTGTATTAGTCAGGGTTTCTGTATAATGAAGCAGGTTTTTTGAGTATTTAATCCTGTCCCAGTCCTTTCTGATTTTCTAAACACCTGGAGATTGCGGGGGCAATAGGATGACTGTGTGTCATAATCTAGATGTCAAACAGTTACATCTATTTAATGTAAACTAACTCCTGCAACTTTCTTTTGCAGGAATTTCTAGTTGCTGTTGGACTAAGAGGAGCCACCCTTCAGCACAGAGTACTGCCTTCAGGTTTAAGCTGGCATGAACAGGTCAGGTTGATACAGTTCTTGACTACATCTTCAGTTTTAGTCTCACTGCTTTAACAAATGCTTTAAGTATCAAACTAAACCTTGATGGAAAATCGTTGTGTTAGGGTTATCTTTTATCTTTTATCTTACTCTGCTCTTAAAAATGTTATTCTTTTCTTTCTTGTCTCTCCTTGAGACCATTTAGCAGTCTTGTCTTGCTCTTGAATTCTTACTTTTATATTCATTTGCTACAGTTCCTCCCATCATCTGAAATCTCTGCACTCAGCATGTCAGGAAAGTTCTGGGATTTTTTTGAGGTCTTTTTTTGTTGTTGTTTTTTGTTTGGGGTTTTGTTTGTGTCTGGTTTTCTATGTTTTGGGTTTGTTTTGATTTGTTTGGGGTTTTTTTGGTTTGTTTTTTTCTTTCTTAAATTCAGACGGAAAAATCTCAGTAGTCCAGTGTTACCCAAGCACTTAGATAACCCTTGATGTAAAAAACCACTCTCAGAACAAATAAACGTGCTACTTGCAGCCCTGAAAGCAGTTCTGTATTTTTTTCCTTCTGCTCCTCTAATTCCTCAAGTCCTGTTTCTCCCTTGTCTATCTCTTGTTTTATATTATTTGAATAGCAGTAATGGAGAAGAAGACTTTGGGGAAGTAGTGAGCAGCGATTTACACAAATGATTGTAATACACACCTCTGAATTAGAATTGTTGTATTGATACATGTAGGCGTGAAAGTATAGCATAGCAGACATAGCTAGGTAGCCAGTAGTACAATAGTAGTATAGTTTTATGTACTTACATCATACTGGATTACAAATAGTAAACCATGTCATTCAAGTCTATCCTGTTTATCCTCCTGTGTCTGTATGGTATGCTTATTTTTTACATGCATTTTTATTGTATAACTACATGGAGCTGAACTTAGTGCTTTGGGCTGTTCTGTGTCATCACTTTCTTCTCAACATGGTATTTGTATGTGTTCATGTAGCCTGCTTTATACAGTGTTGCTTATTGTCTCTGTGAGTTATTGCTCAATTAACATTACCTTAAATGCACCTGGGAATCTATTTTGGAGAGGGAGGGGGGAAAATTGGCCAAAGAGAGAGGTAGGGGAAATGATTAAAGGGCTAGCAGTGTCGATATGCCCCAGGCTTGAAATAATGTAGTGTAACAGATTTGAGAGAGAACTGTGGCAGATCTTAAAGAGAAGGATAGGAGTTTATTTTATGTAGTAATACATGAAAAATAAACATGTACAATGCATTTCTGCATATTTCTGATTCTGAGCATATTTCCCAACCCCCCAAGAAAAAGAAAGATAACTTGAAGATTACTTTAACAATGTATGGTATTACAAGAAAAATAGGCTTTTCAGATAAACAGCAAACTAAATACTAATGCTGTAATAAGTTCAAAGAAAGCTGATTAAGACTGTATTTGGGCAATGCTTTAAAAATGGATTGTGAAGTATTATGCTAAGAGCCACTTAAGCATCTGTGGATTGGTCTTTTCCATACCTTTGAGGCTGTAGTTTGGATTTGTATATTTTGCCATGTTTACATTCCATGTTTTTCTGTATTCAGGTACTGGACAAGTTAAGTATCTGAGATTACTCACTCCTTTTCCCTTCTACTAATCAAACAGTTCCTTGCCATACCTGTTGGCAGATATTTTTTCCTAGTGTATACTCATTCAGTAATGTAACAGATACTGAAGCACTATAACATGATGTTTGTAATTTTTCAGATTTTGTATTTTTTGAATATTTCTGATGAGCCTGTTCTGGGATATAATCCTCCAGCTACAATTACAACTTTTCATGTACATCTTTGGAGTTGTGCTCTCGATTACAGGTAAATAAGATGCAAGTTTATATCACCCAGTGGCACTGCAGCTATGTATTTATTCTTTAGGAACAAGCATATATGCAACATTCAAGTTTGCATATTGTGAGTGATATGCATTTAGGCTTGTTTGGAAAAAGTCCTTCAGAGAGCTTAGAAGTACTTCAACTGTAAACAACTTAAAGTAGGATATGCATTTGTGTAGGCCTGGGAAGGTCTGGTTAGGTAGCCTATAAGGCTTTGATTGAACTTCTAAGTACAGAGTATTAATTTTTCTCTGTTGCTCTTTAGGCCCTTGTTTTTGCCAGTCAGATCTCTTCTTACTGTTGAAACTTTCAGCATTTCCAGCAGTGTTGCAGTGGATAAATCCTCTTCTACTCTCAGGTATAATTTAAGTGACTGTGAAACATGGAAGATCCTGTAAAACTTGTAATGCCTGTAATGGTTTTTTAACCCAGGAAATGTTTGTGTTGTGTAAATGATCACACTAGTTTGCATCTTTTAAAATATATTACATAGGTAATACTTCTGGTTTATTAGGTTAATTTTATTTTTTCCCTAAGTTGAATTGCTTTTTTTAAGAGCAAGAAATTCTGCGTGTTTTCATAGGATTTAAAGATGTTCTGAAATGAAATTGTGCCTATTTTGTCAAATAGTGGCACCTTAAGATTTCTTAAAGATTTGTTACTTGGAGACAGTGTATTAATTATGGAAGAAGTGATTCCTGAACATATCTGTAACTTTTTAATAACTCTTCTTCCAACTTTAGTTGAATATTCAGTCTGCTAAGTCTGTTCTGATGTGAAACATCTACAAAGTTACTTGTTACTAGTGATAAAGCTTTATAAATCACCTTTGAAAACAAATGTGTCTGTTTTTAAAAAGAAGTAAAGGCAGAAAAGGCAATAAGTGTTAGTTATGTGTGCTGCAAGCATTACTTCTTATTCCAGGAAGCATCAAATGCATGAATTGAGATGCAAATATAACTAGCGATGGCAATAATACCTTGAAGTGCTTAGTTACCAAGGGATTTGGAAATTATGAAAGGCTTAGTTGGAGAGTTGGATTTAAGATATGCTTGATGTGTTCAGATTTTTTCTATACTAATTTATTTTGTCTGTGAATTGCATGCATTTTCTCTAGCATGTTTAATCTTTTGTCTTCTTTTTTAGGATAATTTTAGATGAAGCTACTTTGCATCTGTCTGACAAGTGCAATGCTGTTACAGTGAACCTCCACAGAGGTAAGTGTGTTTTAGATGTGACTAAGGAACTGAGACCCTAAAGAAACAAAATACCAAAGTTATAGGCATATTCAACATTTATAAAGTCTGTGTGCAGAAGAGGTCTGAGGACACAAGGAGAAGCAAGTTGAATATAAATGAATAATGCAGTGTTGATAACAATCTGGGAACTCTAGTTTGGACTTGTGGATGCAGAAGGATGTCAGGGAACAGCAACTTGCAAGTCTTTCATTTTCTCATTGCAGTTCATCACAGGCATGTGAAAAAAGGCGTATTTTTAAAAGTCTGTAGTTGGCACCATAAGAAGTCTTCATAGGAAAGAGATCTCTGAGCTGTCTATTCTAAAACGTTGAAATTGGAAGGTGTTCTACGGCACAGAGTTCTAGGTTCTGCAGGGGATGATACCAAGTGATTTGCTCTTGCATAGTTGCAGCCTTCAAGGACTGAGGAACTTGAATCAATATTTAACAAGTTAATTGGAGGAATAATGAAATCCTGTGTGCACAAAAGTGTGTATTTTGCTTAACTAAGAGACCTGTAGCAAAGGACAAAGTAAAGATTTGCTTGTTTTCTTATAACAAGAAATCCATGGTACTGAAAATTAGTAAAATATCAAAATGTCCTCTCTCATCTAAATTAAAAGCCTGCTAGGATGCTTAATTACCCAACTTCTGTGTACATCTTTCTCTACCTCACACAGAAGGGATAAGAATAAATACATTAAAAGATTACACTGGAGACAGATGGTGGCAGTGGGAGTGATACATTGGATTAAAAAGGTTTGAGTAGCTGAAATTTGAACTCTTGAGAGTAATCTTCATAAAAGAAGCAAATCAGAGATGGAAAAAAGTTTGGTAAAAAAGATCCCTTTTCAAGTTCATGCTATTTCTAATGGTTTAATAGCCAAAAATACATAATATGGATCATGTTTGTTCAGTCTCTTTTTTTTTTAAATAACTTATTTTCTTTCAGATTATGTTCGTGTTATGGATATGGGACTGCTGGAACTAACCATTACAGCAGTCAAATCTGATTCTGATGAGGAAAGAGTAAGTATTAAATCACAAATAAAATTAAATGTAAAATTTCCATGACAGACTGTGATTTGAAAATTGCTTTATTTTCCTTAGAATCAGGGAAGGTTTTCAGTTTCCTTATGCTATTTAAGTTTTTTGACATAGTCAAGTCAATTCATTTAAAACCAGCTGTGTATTAATGCTGTTTTCATGGAACCTTACGTTGATCTGAAGTGTATTCTGAGCTTTTTATTTTTGTTGTGTAGACTAAACCACGTTTTGAGCTGCACTGTTCCAGTGATGTAATCCATATTCGTACCTGCTCCGATTCGTGTGCTGCCCTAATGAACCTGATACAATATATTGCAAGTTATGGTGATTTACACCCACCTGCTAAAACAGAGATTAAGCGTGGAGTTAGCAAGCCAAAAATGAAGGTATAAAATGGCAAAATAATATCAACTTATCTTGATGTTTCCTTGGTAATTAAAACATTAATTATGTTTTAATTTTGATGTTCCTAGTCTATTTTCAAAGAATATAAGATTTCTTGTAAAGAAATGAACAGATTTATCTAGCTTAAAATACATTTGAGAGTAAAATGGTGACTTTTTTTCTACTTTGCTCATATTTATATTTTAAAATATTTTGTGCTGTTTACCTACTCCACTTTATTCTTACCTAAAGGAGGAAATTCCAGGACATATATATTCTGTCCAAGTGCTCTGATGGTTTAAATACCCTGAACATAATGTTGTAATCTACTTTATGAATCATCTAGCTTGGAGTTTCAGCCCACTGGATTATTTATAAAGTTAAGGTTTTACTTCTTACACTTTTAGATGTGTATCAAGCCATTCTAGCAAAATCTTACTCAGAATGCAGTTGCAGTTGTCTTTAAGATGTAACTATGTATAGTGCCTCTCTTACAGGTAGAGACCTTTAGCCAACCATCTTCCCATGGACCAGGCCTTGCTGAATCAGAGCAACAGATTTTGAGGGATTTGATGAGTGATGCAATGGAGGAAATTGAGACTCAACAGACTGCTTCTGCTACAAAACCAGAGTCTAATGGTAAGAATCCTCTGGAGAGCATAAGGACACACGAAGTACAGCCTCTTTGGAAGGAGAGATGTATTGAAAGTTTTCATAGAATAGAATCATAGAATGGTTTGGGTTGGAAAGGACCTTAAGAGCATCTGGTTCCAGTCCCCCTGGCGTCTGCAGGGAAGCTTCATAGTAGACCATGTCACCCAAGGCTCTGTCAGCTTGGCCTTGAATACTGCCTGGAATGGAGCATTTACCACTTCTTTAGTCAGCCTGTTTCCAGTGCCCCAGCACCCTTACAGTAAAGAACTTCTTTCTGTATCTAAACTGAACTTCCCCTGTTTCAGTTTGAACACATTAACCCTTGTCCTGTCACTACAGTCCCTGATGAGGGCTCCCTTTCTGGCATCCCTGTAGGCCCCTTCAGGTATTAGAAGGCTGCTATAAGGTCTCCACGCAGCCTTCTCTTCTCCAGGCTGAACAGCCCCAACTTTCCCAGCC
>JBAFWW010050674.1:0-11592 GCA_036873685.1 Agapornis canus
TTTTTTTTTTTTTTTTTTTTTTTTTCCAGATAATAACCTTAGCAAGGTTTTTTGGATCAGAGTTTATGAGAATATCAGCTTTAAGCTCTGGATATTATATTCCCACACTGGGTCCTTCCCATGTCCAGGCCTCCATCTCTAATGCACAACAAATCAATCACTGCTCTTCAAGAAGTAAAAGAATGACAGAAGACCCACCTAAAATTAATGTCTCAATGAGAGTAAAATATTTAATACACATACTGTTTAACCAGTGTTCTGTGAGTTTCAGGAGGCAAAAACCCTGCCTTTTTTCCTGCTATGTACCAGCCTGCTTTATAGGCTTATCTGGATATCTGTGCAATTCTATTTACTTCTCTGTTTTAATAGACAGAATCTTTCCTTTTAGAGGTTTTCCTGATCAGTATCCATACTCTGAATTGCAAACTCAGCTTTGGCTTTATGTACTACTGATCCTGATGTAACACAAAAAAAAGAAAGCGAACACTGTGTTTTGAAATTAGGTCTACATACACTGTCAATGTTTCCAGGCAAATCCTAATGAAAGGGGGAAAAACCCTTGCACTTTTCAAATCCCTGCAGCTTGCTTAAGTACAAAATATGGCTAACAGCATGCCTGTAGTAGCTCCTTTCAGTGCATATGAAAATAATTGGCACTTTATGTCCGAGTTCTTTTATGTGTTTTAAAATTTTCAAGTCAGAGCTTATCAAATCTCAAAATATTACAACTGTACAATGACTATAATAAAGCAGGTGCTGAAACCTGCTTTCTTAATGTACTTCAGTAGGAAGCAAAGTTCCCCATGTGAAATGTGAACTAGCTCTGTTAGCACTAAAAGTACTTTCGAAGGTATTTTTCTGCAGCAATTGTAAAGAAAAACAGCTATGGAAGCTCTTCTTTGTGGATCCAGACATAGGACACAATGCTCAGAATAAATTCTAATTATATTGGTGACTGTGTTTTAAAACAAACAAAGAGGTGAAAGTCACCAGGATAAGAACAGGAGTTTAACACATCTTTTAAATGAAGGTGAAGGTGTATTCAGTTATAAAAGACCGCTTAACATTACCTAGAATAACTGGGAAAAATCAAGGATAATAGAAGATCAATAGTATTTTGAAGGTTTTAACTCTGTAATTTAAGTACTAATGCATGATAAAGAATCTATAAGAAGACACATTTGCATATAAATTTGAGGAAATTACTTACAAAAAAAAAAAAAAAAAAAAAAAAAAAATAAAAAACAAAAAATTTTTAACAACCCAAAAAAAAAAAAAAAAAAAAGTAATCCCAAACCAATCAGTTCTACCAGCCCTATTTAAATTTAAGATTATTTTGAGAGTAAGAGATTCAGAACTCATGCTTAGTCACTGTTCACAAAGCTGCATTCAGCCCCCAGCTCAGAGAGGGCTCCTGGGTCCAGCAGCTTCCACAAGACTTAATTCACCCAACATCCATCAGGGATTCAGCTGTGAAGCAGATCCAAAGATGCCTTTGTTGTTCATTCTCACTGCACAAAGCATTTTATAAAACTTAGGTAAGGTGTCCTTTAACACCTACCAGTAATGGAATCTGCCTTGAAGAGGTTTTGCATTTCAATGAGGAAGTTTTCTGGGATGAGAATAAATTGTGTACACTGGAGCACTCAGGTAAAACTGCATGTAAAAAAAAGCCAGTAGTCTGACATCAACTCTTCTAAACATGATTTCTACAAGAAATCGATTATGTCTGCAAAATCCACAGTGGATGATGCAAAGTCACCATGCTGATAGGCCAGGTTGGACAGAGCTTGGAGCAACTTGGTGTGGCAGAAAGTGTCCCTGCCCATGGCAGGCTATTGGAACCGATTGAGCTTTCAGGTGCCTTCCAACCCAAACCAGTCTGTGCTTCTATGATGCTATGACAGTGTGAACAGCTCAGACAGAGCACAGGCATGGCAGTCAACTCAAGTTAATAGACAGTGTCAGGGGATGAGTCAGTGCTGTATACACTCCTGAAATCTGAACTCATGTGCCACCAGTCACTTGGTGCCTTCTATACTATATCATATAGCCAAAGCCACCTAAAAAGTAAATCGCTTGAGGCATGCTTCCTCTAGTGTGATGTATGTCCAAGAACTAGGGAATAAAATCAACCCTGTCGGTTTAAAACTTACCAGCAGTCCTTGAAATTTATTTTAACCTTGTTCCTTTCAACCACCACAATCATCCTGACTCCATGATTAGATCACTTCTATCATCACAAGCAAGGTCATGCCCTCTTTCAAAAATAGGGGAAAAAATAACCAATATGCCATGAATCACAATACTGATTCTGTATGAGTTATCATCTATTAAACAATCTTCACTACTGTGCTAATGTTTTTCACTTCAATGATTCACACAAATCTGTTTTATTATGCTAAATCATTCAGTTGTCTATACTGACAAAGATGTAGCCAGTCAAGATATTACTGGAAATTGAAAAAATCAATCAGAAAGGGGAAAAAAAAAAAAAAAAGAAAACTAAGTATTTTACCAAGAGAAAATGACAATATGAACAAGGTAATTTTATGAATTCCTATATATTGTACAGTGCATCATTTTCAAAGACAATTCACAGCTACTTCAGAATCATACGTATGGTGTTTTTGCAGCTGCACTTTTAGGTGTGAGTACATGTAGGACCGTAACACTGGAGGGAACTGCTTCAAACTTGTTTTCCATATGCAGTCCAAAGGGTTCAACAAAACAAACAGCATGCTTAACAGCTGCTAGAACTCCAGAAAAAGACTAAATGCACAATCAGAATATGTCAAGGTAACAGAAGAGCAGTGATTAGGGACAGCAACAGTGCAAGAAGTTCACATTCCTCTTCAATTTGTGATCAAATATTAGTTTATTCAGTATGTAGAAGCCATGTACATGACAAAACAGATAAAAGAATCAGACGCATCTGTCTCATCTACATTATTGCATTCAGAAGAGAAGAGAGATGAGAAGATGGAGTGACTTTAGGAAGACACCATACATGATGATCCTGCCCAGAATACATAACCATATTCCCATCATTTGTTATTGAACTATTAGCAACAATACCACTAACATTTCATACAACAACTGACTTGTCTGAAATATACATTAAGAGCAAGCATCCAGAAAGTCCTCAGATTAAAGTCTTTATGAAACATTGGGTCCTGGAAACTGTAAATGAAGTTTTACATGGGCCTTCGTTCACAAACAGAAATGTAGTTTATGGAGAACTATGGTCTTTACCTGTTTCAGTTATGAGATACAATAGCAGCGCTAGAAATTATTTCCCATGTATTCTAGCATGAAGTATATATATATATTTACTAATAGTCACTATTAGTCATATAAAAATAAGGTTGAATAATAGATCAAGGTTATACTTACTTTCAAAAATTTATTACAGCAACCCTTCCCTGCTGATTTTATAAGGTTTCGAAGGACTCAAATTTAATTTTTTTTATCCTAATTTTTAAGTCATAGTTCTAATAGATCTAGATAGAATGCACCCAGGGAAACGTTCTATGATGAAAAATAGTGACACTTGCCAACGGAAATGTTTCTAAGAAAATCAGGAAAAGAATAACCTGACACAGTTCCCTCAATACTGGGAAATTTAGAGAATCTGAAAACTCCCTCCCATGTTTCCTTTTCTGTCTTTAAGCACCAGATGCCCTGAACACGACTGAAGACTGCTGTTTCACCCTGATGTCACATCAAGAGCAGCGGAGGACTCAGCATTGATTAGGTGTAGGAAGGTCAGAGCAGGTCAGTTACTATTATCTTTCCTGTTGCTCATGTATCTAGCCTGCCAATGGCTTTCTGTTACTTTCCTAATCAACACTGTCAGCAAAGCTTCTTCAGATTTAGTTGAGGGCATTAATGCAGTCAGGATAGTAGCAGTGATATGTGTTTTAACTAGCATTCAGATTACGTAATGCAGTGATTTATCCATGGTAGCATTCCAACTCTTGCTGCCATTCTGAAAGGGGGTTTATTACATGGAGAAAAGCCAGTATGTTTTATCTTATAATTGTAATAGTCTAGGAGAATTAACATGGTCATTTACTACATGTCACTTTACAAATAATTATTTCTGATGAGATTGTGGCATTATACCTTGCAGACAAACTAATTAAATACTCAGTTACTTCTGATTCCAAGCCTTTTTTTTTTTTTGCTTTTTCATTTACATGGATGCAGATCCATCAAAGTCGTTGCACAGCTTTGCTATTAAATTCTCTGCAAACTTCCTCCCAATATTGTTGTTTCCAGAGTGCCTTGCCAGTTTAGCATACCTGACGGTAATAAAATATACCTCTCAGGTCTTGCCTGTACACACGTCTTAGCCCCAGCCAACCATCTAAAAGCCACTCATCACCTTTGTGTTTTCAAGAAGACTATTTATATACTTCAAGTTAGGCATGCTGAATCAGAGACACAAACTGGCCCACTAACTTAATTTGCCTTTCTCTGAAAATATCAGAATATAGGTTAAAGCCTACTTGCATAGAAACCATAAATGTGAGTCCTGTTTGGTCCACACAATGCTAATACGGAGGAGCATATGTTATGAATGGTACAAAAAGTGCTCCCTTCATTTGGCTTTTGTTGAGAACTTTCAATGTATGCCTCAGAGAATTTACATAATTACACAAACTAAAAACTTGCTTAGTCTGTTTCTTCTTACTATTAAGACATTATTTTGGTCCCAAAGGTAGTTGCTATTATTGCCATTAACTGGATGATACGAATTACTCAAATACGGGCATGTTTAGACTGTCATCTTAAGAAGAGGCCCTTAATCAATCTCACATTGTTCAGAGATTTGTATCTCTGTAAACTTTTAACTTTTTACAAAGTATTCCCCTGTAAAGTTTTAACTACTTTACAAAGTATTGATTATATGGGCATTATCTACCTGCAATTTAAGCTTAGCCAAGGAATGCTGAAGTTGTTCATTGCTATTATTCATTCCTTCATAGCCTTTGAACTTGTGAACACTCTTCCTGTCTTAAGCATGTTAATGTTTCCCAGAAAGAACTTCACCAAAATATCTAGAATATTTCTTAAAGTATCAATGCCTAAAGAAAAATGTCAGAGAAAATATCTATATATTTCTATATATAAAATAGCTATGATCAATAGCTTGTAGAGACTAGAGTATAGGATGTTAGACTGAAGCCACAAAACCAAACATACACTTTTCTTTTAATCCTATATGCAAATCCTTTTCTTTAGGGAAAAGAAGTAATTTCAAAAGGTACAATATTAAAATCATCATGAAAATATACTCAGGGAAAATTCTTAAAGTGCCCATTGCAAATATCAGAGGTACTTCTTATTGTACCCTTTCCATTTGTTTTTAAAGCACTCTGATAAAACTGTGATGATAAATACGACCAGTCACAAGCCCAACAAGAACAACTTGGTAGAATTCCCATTATGACTTCAGTGGGCTTTGTCTAGGTCCTATGTATCTTCTCAGATGAAGAAATGTCAAGGAAGAAGGGGATGTGATAGAAAATTACAAATCTGTTGCCCAGATGAAGAAATTATCTTCATTATTTTTAAATATTAAAATTGAACCTATAATTAAACCCATTCATTGAAAGATGGGAGTGAAAGTCAAATCTAGAATAGTAGTCAACAATGCAGAAGAGAGTTTTTGTGATCATTGCACATTCTCAGCTTATGTTAACACACAGGGAAACTAAACCTAATTAGTTCCTCCACCAGAACAAGCCCAGTGAGAACAGTGCTAACAAATAGTAACAGTCCATGCTGACAGCACTCCTTAACCACAGTTCACTACCCTGTCTTTTTATGCAGCTTATCTACAGAAATTGTAGCTATTACTGCTGTAAAGGAAGAGGAAGATTCTAACTGAAGAGTGGTTCTACAATACATGGTTGACGTGGGCTCTGCAATGGGCAGACTTCCTTTCCTGTGTAATCCTGACTACATCAGCACTGGGAGATGCTGCATACCCACTATCAAACAAGGTCTGGATCTTTTGCAAAGAGTACATGAGGAATAAGTGACACAGTAGATCTGTGCTTGCAGACTTCTGGTAACTACTCCTCATGCTATCACAGCCAGTAACTCACAAAGCAGTATTTCAATTTTCATAACACTGATCACAAAATACACATCTTTACTCTCTTTCTTCCTTGGTCAAGACAGTTCTAGTCATCACATACCTATTTAAAACTTTCTTTTCCAGTGAGCCTGACACCCATAGATGACATTATGCTGATCATACCATTCTGTTGCTTTCCCCATGTATCTGCAACCACACTGACTAGTTAATGCAATGTCTTTTTAGTTGTCAGTTTATAAAGAGCCAAAGGCACACTGAAGTTCTAGCTGTAACTAGGACTTCTGACCGGTGATGCTGCTCATAAGTAATGCAACTGTGAAATCATCCACATTACTACAAACTTCTTTATGGAAGAAAGACAAACCAAGAAAATAGGAGTATTTGAAAACAATCATTTCCACATATAGTCAACTTTGAGAATAATCCATTAGTTGCTATGAGACTGGTTGTCCAGGGAGAGAGGCCAGTTTTATATGGACACAAGTGGAATAAAGAGGTACCTTATTAAGCATATGGAGGACAGATGGCTTTGCGACTGCTGAGAAGACTGTGTTATTCAAATGGTTTCTTCACTCTCAGTTGCTATGACAGAAAACAATGATTTGGCTCAAATGATTAATCTCTCCTGAACCTTAAGAAATTACCTGAATGTTGGTTGAATTGTGTAGGAAAATAGGGGAATTATCTCTTGGTTATATCCGCACATAAACCGCACAGCAGCTGCCAAACAAGGAAACTAGATTTGTATTTGCAAAAGCAAAGCGAGATGATTTTATACACATCAGTAACAAAGTGTGTATGACTACAGTCACTCCAGCTCCATAGGCTAACTATAGTTAATAGTTGAAACCTATGTTACTATGAAAAGTCTGGACAGATCCAAGGGCCTCCTACAGTGTCAGCATGACAACACTGTGTACTTTCAATGACAATGACGTAACCTTATGGAAATTAACTGACCACACCATACGTGGTGGGAGGATTACAAGGAGTTACTAACCTGAATTATATTCTATAAATTAGGAAAGGGAAAGTGAGGAAGATTCCATCATAACTTCTGGGATCAGTCCATGGGCTGAACCTATCTTCTCTCCCATATGGACACCTATTGGGTAAGAACTTTATCTTATGCATACTAAATAACTAACTCATGCCAGCTGTTACTGGGGATGGAATCAGCCACTTCCCTCAGGATTCTGGGATAGATCTCATCAGGTCCCACAGACTTATGTATGTTCAGGTTCCTGAAATGGTCACGAACATGATCTCCACTTACAGTGGGAGGGACTTTGCTCTTCTAGTTCCCACTTTACATTTCACCCACTTGAGAGGTATGGGGAGAGACCCTGCCGGTGAAGACTCAGCTAAAAAAGTCTTCAAGTGCCTCAGTCTTCTCCTCGTCTGTTGCTATCAGTTTACTAGCCTTGCACCTTGCATGTTGGAGGCCCTTCTTGTTATTCTTTGCATCCATTTTGAAGTTTAGCTCCAGCTCCACCTTGACTTTCCTGACCCCATCTCTGCACAACTGTTACACTGTTACACTGTTCCCAGGATATACCTGTCCCTGCTTCCACTGCCTGTGCATTTCCTTCTCGCCCTTTAGTTTGACCAGGAGGTCTTGATTTCTTACACCTGGGGACTGAAAGCTCTGTAGAAAGTGTCCTTATAGAACTGCCAGATCTGTTTTGCTCCCTTGCCCATGACAGAGAGTTCCCAGGGGGTCCTACTGACTCCTGAAAGAGCTGAAAGTTGGCTTTCCTAGAATTCAGGGTCCTGACTGTATTCTTTGCTTGTCTCACCTCCCTCAAGACTGCAGACTCCACAAGTGCATGATCACTGCAGCCCAGGCTGCCTCAAATCTTGATATCACAATCAGTATATGTCTCATTATCTCTTCTAATTAAGACTCAATAGACAAAGTTGATAAATAAACACAAATCACCTTTCACTGAGACAGTCATTTTAATTATGTTTGCACTCTCATTCAAAATACTTTTTCCTCCTACAGAAAAATGAAAGGCAATAAATTAGACTTTAAATGTTAAATATTGCATGGTTTTGCAACACCCTCAAAATTCTCATTGAAAGGTTCAAGACTTAACAATGTCTCTATTTTAACCACTCATAGAATAAGAATAAGAGTGAAAGGTAAAATACACTCCCATTTTTCAGTCCAGAGAACTGATGTTCCACTGGCATTCAAACATGGATGGTGTTACAAATGCATGAAACAGTGTGTTTAAAACTACTGTTATTTCAGTTATTCAGCCATATTACTTGAAATACTGAATTAAGGCTGGCAGACAGCCTGGCAGAGCATGTTATGGATAGTGTTTATAACATCATCAAGTTTCAGTTGCCATGGGGATGTTAACTCTGAACTGACTGCTTTTGTGTATCCAAAACCTCAATCAGAAGTTGTGTGACAGACGTCTGTGTGTGGGTGTTTAGGTGTACAAAGAATGAACCTAGGAGGTAGAAGAAGATATTTGATATCTTCTAGACACCTAGATATGGGACATGAGGGACTATCTGGATGATTACACTAAGAAATCGGCTCCCAGTCCTTTTGTTTTCTTGTCCATTTTCAGTATAGAAATTATGTTTTTATCCTGTAAACTAAAGGCATAGGTGCTGAGAGAGATCTGCAGCTAGCTGACATTGGTAGCAAG
Source organism: Agapornis canus (assembly GCA_036873685.1). Classification (NCBI taxonomy): domain Eukaryota; kingdom Metazoa; phylum Chordata; class Aves; order Psittaciformes; family Psittacidae; genus Agapornis; species Agapornis canus. The sequence continues at coordinate 8,785 of JBAFWW010050674.1, forward strand.
CTCACTGAAGTTAATGAACTTATGGCGGCTTTTGACTAGCCAAAGATCTCTCCTAATTCCTGCAGTTCTGAGGTCCTACGTGGGATAGTTTTGAGAGAATTCAGCTGTACTTTCATTATTAGTTTCTGTTCTCCCCTGCCAAGGGCTTTCAGGTACTAGCTGCCAGTCATCAATATCCGCCAGGGAAATCCTCCTATGACATTAAGTAAAACTTCGGAGTATTGACCAAAAAAAAAAATAAAAAAAATAAAAAAAAAAAAATAAAATGCAGTTTTTTCAGTGTTTAGCAAATTAAGTCTTGTATGGTTCGAGTCACCTTACATGATGACTCTGAGACTGTATTTCATAAGGTTCACTTGGCCACATTATACTAAGCTGAGAGCTATATTAAGTAATATTAAACATTTAGTCTATGATGACAGGTATTTTTGGAAGCTGATACAACAGTACACATGAATGAGGAAATGAACTTTGACAAAATGAATGGTTTGACAGATGGTAGTTTGCTTAGAGCTCTTACCAACAGATGTCTGAATGGATGTTCTGCAAGACCTCTGTGTATTTTGGGCTTTATAATTTTATTAGCAAATAGTTATCACCTGGTGTATACTTGCCCTTTGGAAGTTAGGATGTAGAATCTGCTGATTTTTTCCTTGCCTTTTTTTTTTTTTTTGAGAAAAAAAAAACCCCCACACTATGCAACACATTATTGATTCCTGCTTGAGGGTAAGAATGATGAAACTTACAGATTTTTATTGTAAGAGCATTTTTTGTGTTTCATAGTGATTATGATTAGATTTGTGACATTCACAGATACACAATTAACCACAGCAATATAAGGGACTGCAAACCCCCAACATGTGAGGCTGAAATGCCAGAGGTGGGACAAAAATCACAGGTGGTATGGGAGACAATTGTACAAAAAAGAAATTAAGCCACAAACAAAAACATACATTCTACCCCCCAGAAACATTATTTCAATATATTTACATAAAAAAAAAAAAAAGAAAAAAAAAAAAAAACAAAAACAACAAAACACCACATCCCCCCCCACAAAAAAAAAACACCAACAAACCCCAAAACAAACCAAAAAACCCCAAAACTCAACAGAACCCCAGCATTGTCAGTAATCACTAAATAAAGTACCAACATGCCTTCTGGAACAGAAACTAGAACTGAGATATTTTCAAATAAGTATCCTCATTACTGTGCTGTACAAATCCATTGTATTAATGTAAACATCGTATCTAAGAACATACTGATAATCTATTTAGTTCTCAGGTAAATTTTTAGTGAATGCTTAACGAAGACCCTTGTACTCTGTTTTCTCTGGATGAATGTTGTCATCCCCTACACAGTATGCCTAGTCCGTGCACATCTTCTAAGGAACTGGACATGTCCATTCATTTCATAGGATGCCTAATATGTTGGTCCTCTGATTCCTCCTCTGGGAACAACGTTTATAAGAACTATACTTTTGTGGCTGTAAGTGTACTTAGTAGGTCAGAGCAATCCCATGAATTACAGGTTGGGTGGAGAATGGACTGAGAGCAGCATCACACCATTCTATCACAAAATATGGAGCTTCATCTGTACTGAAGCTTGTAGTTTCAGAAAAGCCAGTTAGGGAACAAATGCTAGAATTAGAATGCTCTTTTCATATATTCTAAATAAGACTTCTAAATTTTCAATTTTGAAATCACATTTAACATTCAGAAATTAACTCCCTACATGAAGTAGACCTGAAAAGGGACTAATTATTTGAAGAGGAAAAAACCCCAAACTAAACTTTTTGGATGTATTTGTATGCAATAAAAACTATGTGGGAAAAGCTAACTACTCAACCTGAATCAAATCCCATTTTTTGAGTGTGTCACTGAACTGAGCAGTCCAGCTATTTTGTAAATGAATCCTGCCCCTTCTCACAATAATACAATTAAACATTTGAAATTTTTATTTTAAAAAACTTTTGGTAACCATACTGATGCCTCTGGAGAAATGTTTGCTGTTGTTTTAATGAGCGATAGCAAAATAGCTTTTTATTTTTCTGTTTAATAACTCACATTTCCATGAAACTGTCTCCAGCAACAGTTCAGGTGCTCAGTCACAGCTCCCAGTTCATTTAATTCATTTTCTTAACATTCTCCTGATGTAATTTATGCTCTTGGTGGCTGTTGATCGATACTAACCTTGTAAAAACATTTTCCATGTCCACATGGACATGGAAAGACCACAAAGCAGTAGCAGTCTCTGGCAGGGCATTAAAACTTTTGCATCATCCAATAGGAATCCTCTTCACAATCCCATCTATCATGTATCTCTGAGGTGAATATTCTTAGGACTCTCTGGTACATTGATCACCCACGTGACACAAGGGACACTGAAACTGCTATGAACTCCTCCACTCCAGGCTTTGCAATGTAGGTAGCATGTGTTACTGGTTTGATGCAAACTAACATTTAGGAAGATTCATCTGTTGACCCAGAACACATTGCACTGGTACTATTTGCAGAACAAAAATATCATGCCTACTCCAAAAGAATAAAGAAGCAAGAATATTATTTTATGGGACAATACTCACCTTGCTCTCTCATCCCTCAACATAGCTCCTAAATATGCATCCTTTCTCCAAAATTACTTATACATCTTAAATGCATGACTTGATTTAGGATTTTGTTACTGTATGTCAGTCCTTGCATTGTTAGTTATACCAATTTTTTGTACCTATCTCGTTGTCCTGGGTTCAGCAGTTACAGTCAGTTTTTCTTCTCTTTAGTAGCTGGTGTTTTGACTGAACTCGGGAACAAG